>JAQIYA010002122.1:0-10648 GCA_034699355.1 Microtritia minima
ATATTTTAGGTGAAGAAGTTGCCTAATGTTTGTATTAATGAATAAAATAAAGAATTTAATGTTTTAAATGATTTTTTTCTTAAGAAGCGATCCTATGAAGGGATGGATCGTATGAAGTGATTTCCGAAACCAAACCACTTCATATGATCCATACCCGACTGTATTACTAATAATATTAATAATTAATAATATATAATGTATATATAACGAAGTTTTTCTGAAAAATTATAAATTTAAATTTAAAAAAATTAGATACTTTTAATTCAACTTTAATATGGCATCGGCTCCATTATAATGAAAATTTTTGTTTTTAATTATCTTTAACATAAAGTTAAATTTTTATAAGTTTGGTATTATTTTCTAATTTAGTATTAGCTTGATTAAGAAATTAATTTTTATTAATTGAATACTAGCTAAAACCCATGGCTTCGCCACTTTAACATCTCTCTCTCTCTCTCTCTCTCTCTCCCTCCCTCTCCCTCTCCCTCTCCCTCTCAATCTGAATGATTTTAAAGAATCAAAAATTATTTTAATTGCTTGATTAGTGATTCTTATTCAAAAAATGATTCGATAAATCTTGTCTAAAACTTAATCTAAACTTTAAATGTAAATGTTTGCAAAAATAGAGAACTGCTATATTTAATTAATAAATATTTCTTAAAATTTAATTAGAGTCCGAATAATTGTGGTCAAATTGTAACAATTTTTGATAGAATATTCGGGTCACAATAAAATTGGGATTTTTTTGAATAAAAATAGCGTTTATCCCATTTTATATATGCCATTATATGCGGGTCAATACACAAGCCGTGAGGGTTTACTTATAGAAAGAGAAAGTGACGGTCTTTTTCGAACACTCATTACTGAATTTATATTTTAAATTAACCGCAATTTCCTAGATATCGATGAAATTAATTTTTTGGTGATTACATTTTAATGAAGTAATTATTGATTTTAAAGGTGGGTTTAATTTAAATTTAAGCCTTTATGAAATGTTATTGAAATATTTATTAATTTTGCCAAAATATGTGAAATCAATTCAAAATAGAGAACAACACTATTGGAGGCGAACGTTATTATTGTACGCGTGTCTAACATTTGAGATCATAACAAGTATTACGGAAATGAACGACTTCTTCAACACCACTATTAGTTTCGATTTAATTCAGTTATGATTATATTAGCATTTCTATTATTCTGATATTTTCTACATATTGTTGGGGAGAATCGCGCGTTTGGCGCGAAATTTGAATTTGATATTGTTATGGCTTCAAACAAAATGATGACTCCTTTAGGGCTCAACCAATTCAATGTGACGACAGACAACTCTCCCGATTCGCTGCTAATTGTTTGCGTTAAGCTTATCGTTAAGCAAGACATTAATATAAGACGCGTTTCTTTGCCGCAAGAAATTTGTGATCTTCTTATTGAAGTAAAATTGATTTAATTTCTAATTGTCTTAACGCTTAAAGAGTGCTTTACATGAAATGTTGACTCAAATACAGTCACAGTTTTTTATAAATAATATTTTAAAGTTAAATATATTGAATTTATATTACAATTGAATTGATATCAAGTAATAATTAAAGATATATCTTTAATATAAGATAATATAAGGTATTTTAGTAAATAATGGACAATAATTAGAATTTATTCAACGAAAGTATAGTTTAAATTATATTTTTAAAAGCTTATTAAAGAATATAATTAAAACTTTATTTATCTTTTAACTTAAATACATTATGTTATACATAATGAATGCGATACATTCTTATAACGATTATTCTGATACTGCAAGAATTTTAGCTGTAATACCATTTGATATTGTGTTTAAGATAACATTTTCATATTACTTTTTTGGGGCCATATTTTAGTTTCAATTTAAATTATCATAATTATTCTTTTAAATAATTTATTTAAATATAAAGTCAGTTCAAGTCATTAATTTTTAAAAATTTTATTTAAGTTATTATAGAAACTTAGAATGCCTTAAAATGATTCATATTAAATAACTGCTTATTTCTAAATCTTAAAATATTATTAGAAACATTTCAATGAATAAATAAATAAATAATTATTAAATATATTCACAGGTTTACAGAGAAACAAATTTAAATAATGACATAAAGCCTGATGTTTACACAAAGTTTTTATCTCAATTTCGTTCGAGCAATAGTCGCATATCTCGGGCAAACTTCGCCGATATGCCCATCAATGACGAGACGTTGGAATCGTTTCTTGAAGAGCACTCAAAGACTTTGATTCATTTGGATATTTCCAATTGTGCTTATCTCACGTCTCTTGCCTTAAAAAACATTAACACTGTTATGACTCGTTTGAATGACGCGAAAAAAATGATTCGCACCGTTAAAGTTGTAGAAGAAGGTGGACCTATTCAAGAGTCGCGGGTTCTCTACACCAAGAAGTACAGTAATGGCATTATTACGACAACAACTCAAAATTGTAGCGTTGCTGAGAACGTTGGATTTATTACTGACGATTATTCTCTCACTCAAGCGATGAGCGTCTTCGACGACAATGATTTTGCCGCTTTTCAGGCAAGAAAATTGAGAGAATTAAATGGCGTAAAATCTAGTGATTTTGGCGAACCAATGAGTATTGAATATCCATCGAATAATTCGACGATTAATATTGATTTTTCATTTGATAATAATAAATTGTCACCCATTCCTTCATTGAGTGAGATCGAGAATATTAAACCTCGTGAAGTGTATAAAGTGAACACAAGTGATAATACTGTGAAAATATTAGAAATAAATACGTGGCAAAGTTCTCCAATTCAGTCACTTATTATTGGACGAACAGTTCACATATTGCCGTGTTTTATAGCGGATGATGGACTTGAAGAAGAGGTATATTTTTTAAACACTTTTTGCTAAGATATTGAGTTATTTTTATTTATTTAGGAATACGGCAGTAAATCAAACTTAATAGACTCACTTTTAGCACTCAGAAAATTAGTCATTCATGAATGGAATTGCTTTGATTCGTCGGGTGATTACTTAAAATATTTGATTAATTCGCAATTGAAAATAAGTTTACAACATTTAGATTTGAGGTGCTTTTGTATTTAAATTATTGTAATCGTTAAGCAATAAGAATATTTCTTTTAGTAATTGTTCATCTGTTGGCGATGGTTCTATGTTTGTCGAGTTACAATCATTAAAGACTTTAATTCTTTATAATTGTCCTAAACTTCATCTCGCAATCAATAATATAGTAAAGATTAAAACATTAAGGTTTGTATTAGGTTTAGACATGACTAGTAATTACAATTAAAAGCATAATTTTATGATTAATAGGTGTCTCGATATCTCGACGTCAAATGAGCGTTTCGGTCACGGATACAAACACCCCAATAGACAGCTAACAATGATAGTAACGAATTTGCCTAATTTAACGAGCCTTGATATTTCTGGAACTAATCTCGCGGGACCGCGTTAGTAGTCATTCTCTACTTAATTTAAAATCATATTTATATGTGCTTTTATTTAGGGTGTGATTATATTCCTGGATTGCAATCAAGAAATTCAAAATATTTAGAATATCTTGGATTGTATAACACTGCCAATGAAGCCGCTTATAGGCGAACCATTCCTGCTGTTTCAGTAAGATTGAAATTTTCTTTATAATGCTTTTAAAAAATTGAATTTGCTTTAAGAATATAAGAAAATATTTTGATGTAATTTCAGTTAATTTAAATTTAATCGCTGTTTTATTATAAATACATTTAATAGAATAAATGATAAATTTAGTATTTAATATGAACTTCTTTTATTTGAACAGATTGCAGGAGATGCTACTGAACAGCAAATCTTAACTGCATGCGAGACTTATATCGATCGCGTGGACTTTTTAATACGAACTTTAAATGATCTTTTTCACTGTTTTCGGTTTGAGGTATTATACTTATCAATAATTATTTATTTTATTAAGTTAACATTATGGTTATATAATAGAATAAATTTATTTAAAACTATAAAATAGAGCAATTTTCATGATGTAAATCGAGCACTTGATATTGTCTTGTTGTCGATGACGAGGCATTTAGAAGAGAAACAGATACAAATAGCCGCCTCCGCGTCTTTGTTTTATATTGTTAAGTCTGATGAAGCGAAACACAATTTTAATATTAAAGTTAAACGTGAAATCATTGCTAGACTTTTAGATGCTATGCAGACGCATAAATATGATACAACTGTAAGTAATTATTGTCGTTATTTTTTCTTTTCTTTTGCTAATATATTTCTAAATATATTTTTGTTCATTAAAGATGTTAAGAAATGGAAGTTTGACTTTAATACACTTTAAAATTCCGGGAGACGTAGTAAGTAATTATTTTACTCGTTTAGTGTACCAATTATTAGACAATTGTCGTTAAATTTATTTTATATGTAATATAGATATTTGAATATTCGCGATTAGTAGAAATACTTTTGCATATTGTGACCAACGATGACGATGACTTTATACAGAGACTCGGTTAGCTTTCTATTTTTTCATTTTACTTATTTTACTTATTATTGACAATATTTATTTATCAGTTTTTTATTTATCAAAGTTATAAATATAAATAAATAAGTAATTCTAATTCTGAATTAGGCATATATTTGTTGAATTCTCTCGCCTGTCAAGTCGATGGCGATCAAAAAACTATTGTCGGCGATTTGGGTGCTATCGATAAAATGCTGACATTAATCGATTCTAGACTTCAAAGGAATATATGCGACGAAGTTATGGAAACTGCTTGGAGTACTATGTGGAATGTGACAGGTGTTGTGATAATACTCATTTATTTAATTTTTATATTACCTTTAATATTGAGATATTATTGAATTATTTATTTTATTATTTATTCTAAACTTTTTTCTTTGAAAAAATCAAAGTTATTCGTTTATAAAAATTTCATATAACATAAATCATAATTATCTCACGTTATGATCTCATAATTATACTTATTATATAAAAAAATTAATTAAAAAACTTACTTTTTAAAGAATATTTCACCTAAAAAGTAAGGAATTTTACCTAAAAGGAAAGGAATGAACCTTTTTATGGTTGAAAACTTCAAAAGCAACTGTAAATTCTCTGATCTCAATTTTCAGATCTCAATTTTTTATTTATTATTCTTCACAATATATAAATTTTTAATCAAAATTTCAGTAACTTTAAATAATTTTAAATTTACTTTTTGGAAATAACTTATTATTGGGAAAAAAATAAAATTAGGGAGACTCAATAATTATTATACAATAACTGTACTACAATTATTGTAGTACTGTAAGTACTGTACTTTAATTAACTTTACTAAACTTTTATGCGATAATAACATTATTTTAATAATTTATTTTCAGACGAAACTCCAATAAATTGTGAGAGATTTTTAGATAACAATGGAATGGATTATTTCGTATCTTGTATGCACTCATTTCCACACAGCGCTGGTTAGTTAGACTTTTGTTTTAAATCTATAAACAGTAAATATTTAACATTTAAAAATCTTTTTAGAATTACTAAGAAATATGATGGGTTTATTGGGAAACGTAGCCGAGTGTTCACATTTAAGACATAGACTTATGAAAGACGATTACATACAAAGATTTGTTGAACTTTTGGACAGCGAGAGTGATGGCATCGAAGTTAGTTATAACGCTGCAGGAATACTCTCTCACATAGGTTTGTGTCGATTTGTTCCCTAAGTTAATGTATAACTTAAAATATAAATTTATCGAATATAGCTTCTGATGGACAACACTTTTGGCAGCAGTATTTACCTTTTGATTGTAAGCGCGAAGATATGTTAACAAGAATGAGGGCAGCGATCTCGAGATGGAAAATCAATTCTAAAAGAAACATTAACTATAGGTATTTATATATTTATATTAATATATTGCATGACACTGTAAATTTTATAATGCAAGAGTTATCTAATTGTTAAGGTTTTGGCTTGAGTTAAATCATTTTTAAACCAAGAATAACACAAACCTCTTAAGCTTGATTGCTATTTAGAAATCCTTCGCATGCACTTCCCGTTAAAACTTTAATCAGGACTCGATAGCTTGATTAACTTAAGTTATTAAGGAATAATTATCATCGATAATTAGTTAATGTGTTTTGAAGATTTTTAAAAATTATAAATACCAATTTTTTCTTTTAAACAGAATACTGTAAACATGAATAATGTAAAGTTAACCTTTCGATTATAAATTATATATAGTAAAAGTGCTTTAGCCTTGTATTTAACGCTCGAAGAATTTTATAACATATATCCTCGAATTATTATTATTTTATAAATGCATACTAAATTAACACATTGCTAAGAGTAAATTCCATTAAGTTCAAGATAACCAAATATTGATTTTGTCGCTATTGATTAATCAATCTGATGCAAAAATGTGGTAAAATATTTATTTGTGTAAGCATTTAAATATTTGAACTCGTGTTAAAATTAAGTATTATTTTTAAAGCATTAATTTTACTGCAATACTTTAATTCGCGATCAATTTAAATAAGAAGAAAATAAAATTTTAAACTTACCGAACTTAATTAAATTCGCTAAGTTTGACTATTCATTTTAATTTTAATTAGTTAATTAGTTTTATTAACTTGTTATTATTAAATTTTGGCATTTAGTTTAAATTTTAAAAAATGAAAATTATTCAAAACAAAATGTTGATTTGAATAATGATTTTGACTGAAATCATTGATTTCAATAATTGATTTTGTAATACAAGAGCATTGATTTAAATTTTCTTAAATATTTAATAACTGGAAATAGAAACAATTTACTAAATACAACATTATAATAAATATGTACTTATTTGTTTTGTTATAAAATATTTTATATTTTATTAATAAAATTAGATTAATTATGGCAATATGCTAATACTTGGAATATAAATTCATGTTAATTTTGCTTAATTAGATCTTTTGAGCCAATTTTGCGTTTGCTTGGATCAGACAAAGTAACTTCTGAAGCTCAATACTGGGCAGTGTGGGCGTTGGCCAACTTGACCAGAGTTTACTGTAAGCCTAGATTTAAATGTTGATAATGAATGTTTAATGAATTAACTCAATAATTTATCATTTGTAGGTGTAAAATATTGCCCGTTATTAGACGAAGATAATGGAATCGAAATATTAGAAAATTTGATTAAAAATACAAACACTCCGCCGCATATTTGCAATTTAGCCCGACTTACTATTTATCAGTACTTAAAGTTTAAAAAAGATGGAGAATTAGGTGGACTTGAAAATAGTGAAGACATTGATATAGATTTTATTAATTAACACAAATTTTAAAATGTATATTCAAACTTTTAAATAGCATTTAAAATTATGAATTGAGTTTATTCAATTGACTGTGAATTATAACTAAGTCATTAAATGTAAATTTGTATATTTAATTTATATTATTTATAGATGTATGGGAACTGCTTATAACTACCATTTCATAATTTCTTTAAATTTTAAATACGACTATTAGCATCATTGTTAATAATTTGAGCACAAATTATCAATTACAGTATATTATTTGACAAATATTTGTGGTTATTTTATTGCAAAATTAGTTTATGAATTTTTTGAAATATAATTTTCTTTATGTGTTATATATATGGTAAGTTGATATTAATATTTAAGATTGCATTTTAGCATGTATTTCAGATTTACTTTCAAAAAGTGACTTTCAGTATTTGCAAGAAAAGTAAATTAATTTTATTGGAAAGGTTTGTAAAACTTGAATTTATAGAAAATTCTTATATAGAAAGAATACTAAGAAGAATATTAATTGTAAACATAAATGATCAATAGAATCGATTGCGCAACAATATTAAATTGAGTTTTGGTAATGGTATGACAAACAAGAGAACAACTTTTGAATTGATTTAGAAATGAGATGAAATGAGAAACTATAGTGAATATGTATAGCACGTGACGTACTATTGAATTTTTTGATTGTCATTATTAATTTTCATAATTCTTGAATTCATAAGTCTTGAATGTTAATTATCATAATTATTATTATATTTTAATTCATAATTGGGTTGAAATATATATCATAAATATATAAATTTATAGATATAAGATATAAATTTTATAAGCAATCTTTAAAGCATAAATACTAATACTAAAATTTGTTTAAAATATATAAAAGATTAATAGATTTTATTTTTTATCGATCATTTAATTAATCGTTCAAATAATTTTGAATAACATTGGGTAAAATTAAAAACGATTTAAGAAATTACTAAATTTGAAACAAACTTTATATTTTATTTAAAATGATTGTTTATTTTTCTAATTAATATAATTTCATAATTAATTGTTTAGTCAAATATTCTCATAATTTGGTGAATATCTAATGATATAAGTTTCAATATAACTAATATGAAGATAGCAGTATTTGCTAACGTAAGTTATGCCAAAATGCATTGTAATGAAAGTGAAAGAGCGGTGTTGTGTTGTGTTGGGTCTGTCTGTGTGTCTGTCTGTCTGTCTGATTGACTGTACAGTAAGTGTACGCCTGTATGGCACGCATGAGACACTCATCGATACGATCCTCTCTATTATCACATTAATGTCACGCATTTTCATATTTACTCATTTGTGAGTGTGATTTGCTTTGCATTCAAAGTGTTGACACCAATCAATGTCTACGCACTTGCGATCGCAATGAATGGTGTGTTGATGTGAAGCAGACGCCGATATAATACGATGATGTGATGGAAATAAGTGCGAAGCAAACGCTGAATCGGCTGACCATCACTGCGATCAATACAAGATGTCAATGCGGTGGTCGTGTTGTGAGAGGAGACAAATACGCGTCAAAGGAGTGCTTCTTCTCATGCTTTGCATCGCTTTAACCACTATTTTCTACTGTCTATTAGGAGATCCAAAGCCGACAATAGTTAACAATATAGTGAGTGAAACACACAGACAGTTGTCTCATCTGAAAGGTGTGGTCATCTCTGCCAATGTGTACAACTCTAACGGTGAGGACGAGAGCGATGAGAGCGAGAAGGGTTGTGACAAGTATTTGCGAGCTTTGGGTTTCACCGAAAAGCCGCGTCTCTTTCCCGACAATGTCTGGTCTAACGTAACGCTTCCCGTGTTTGTAACCGCTATTAATTCAGACCAAATCGAGTTAACGGTCGGTTTCATCAAATCCATTGAAGACACCGTTCCCTACGCCGCGCTTTTCATTTATGATTTGGGCTTAGATTTGCAGCAAATCAATACGGTATGCGTTTTGAAATGCGTTTATTATGCGCTTTACATTACCATCTATTTAACTGCATTTTATTGCAATCATTGCTATCTTTGTTTTCCACTTTTATTAAATAGATATTTCAGAAAACTGTTTTATTTTTACAATATTAAGAATAATGCATTAATTAATGAAATAATTAAATTTAGATTAAAAATTTAAAGTATTTATATTATAAAAATTTGTAGTTTTTTTTTATAAATTTGGAGTAGAATTTCAAAATATTATATTTGCGTATTATATCTTATATTTTTATATTTTGAAATTTTGTTTGATTATGTTTACATTTTTCGAAAAATAAAAAAATTCAATAATTAAAATTTATTACTTAAAATTAATTTATAAAATTCAAGTTTTTGCTTCTATTTTAATAGCTTTTAATGCAGAATACTATTCTTAGATCAATATTTTAATTTCTAACTAAGTTAGAGATGTTTTAAAATACACACTAAACTCCTTTTATTATTTTTAAATAATTTGATTTGTACTTAAATTAAATACCGGAAAGTTTTCAAGTGATTTAAGACTGTGATATTATTCTTATCTTTTTATATCGTAAGACTGTCTAATAAGGGACACTTTATTAGGGACAAAGCACTGCGAAAGCTATAGCGATAAGTAACGTACAGTAAAACCACAATATAAATACAATAATGTTTATTAGAGTTTTAAAATATAAATTTAATTACTATAATGTTATAAAAATTAAAATATAATTAAAATTAATATTATATTAAATTAAATAAATTTAAATTTATAGATTAAAAACTTTATTATTTTTAACTAAAAAATTAAATTTAATTATTTAAAATTATTTTATAATTATAAAATTTAATAAATAAATTTTAAAAATATGCAAAAAGTAATTATTTATACCTGAGATTGATTTAATTTTTCTAAGCTTGGTATACACATAGTGTGATACCAAGCTTTACATTTATTTTCACTGCACTGTACAGACAATTCGCGTTTAAATCCTAATCGACAGCGTCCACAAACATCATTGCGCTTAACTTTTATAACAGATTTGACTTCTTTTTGGAGTTTCAATGTTAGCGATCACCTGAGTTCTATCTGTCAAAACTTCAGCAAATCCACTGCCTCTTCATTCTAACTTCTTTAGCTAAAATAATAATTATTATTTAATGAATTTTTAAAATATATTCTATTACTTATAACAAGTCGGTTTGTTGTCTCAGGTGGCGTAAGAACTTGTTGGATTTTATTTAATAAGAAGCCAGCCGAGGGTGAGGTGTTTTCACATTTAATCGTCTGCTATAACTCGTTTTTAAAACTTTCCTGAAAACCTTCTTCACTCCAGAGAAATGAAATTTGTAACATTTCGTCAGATATTGCACT
>JAQIYA010002123.1:0-10647 GCA_034699355.1 Microtritia minima
ATCAAGTTTTGTGAGGAATAAGGGATAATAATTATACGTTACTGATTGTAAATTATTTGTGCTAAATTCTTATAACAACTATATGATGAAATGTGGATAGAATTTTTTATATGTAAGTCAACCAATAGCAACACTCGCGTTTTTATACTATATTTCTATACTATTAATAATTTTGTTTGGATATTAAAACCTTAATGTTATGTAAGAGCTTCGCGCTTTTAGTTTTTTAATTATGAAAAAAAGTATCCTAAAAATTTTGTTAAAAAGTTTTAACTATCTCTCTCTAACAATACTCTGTTATCTCCTTACTGTATGCACGCATTTGAAATATGATACTGTTTAACATGTCCATCTTAGAGGTTATCTTATGCATTCAATTATGTAACAATATGTGCTTTATTTTGACGACAACTTGCCTTTCTTTTCTAAGGATAGGAAATATACTTTTTGTAAATATAAAGAAAATTTTGATTATATTTAATTAAAATATTTAATGCCATTTATGATAAATTTTCGCATATGTACAAAACATAATACATGTATTTAGTATTCAATTTCACAATATAATATAAAGCTTCTTTCAAAATTTGTTGCCCACTTGTTATTACTTTTGAAGAAATTGTGTGAATAAAATGACAAAATTTTGTCTAAAACAAGTTTTAATTATTAGAGGTGCAAACATTAAGTGGGATTTGGGTATTATTATTAAATATACTAAGATGCTGTTCATTATAATTAATATAACATTCTAAAAGGTTTTTAAAATTATTGATTACATGTTTACACATTTTAGTAATTATTGCTTAACATGTTTGACTAATTTTACTTTTAATCTAATATTATATAATAAAATTGAAATATAAAATTGAATTATAAAGTATAATATGCAGCTCTAATAAGCTATGGATCACAAGCAGTCACAGGACAGGTTTTTACCCCTTTAGGATTAGAGATTGAGCATTACTGATAACAAGTGGGCAACAAATTTTGAAAGAAGCTTTATAAATATGTGAACTTTTGTTAATAGTTTATATAACAATTTTTTTTGTATTTTATTAAATGTAATTACAAAACAAACACAAAAAAATTTTATGGTTGATTTAATTATACCTTTAAGGTATTTACAGATTTATGTGGTTCAGCATAAGTAATGTAATATTATTGTAATATTTTTCAATTTTTATTTTCGTTGTTATCTCGTGTAAAAAAGTATTCAAAGACATATACTTTAACAAATCTATTGGTTCGAAAGTTTACAGAATTTATTCATGGAATAATTCATTTATATCTTACTGAAGTAGATTTAAGTCTCCATCCATACTGATTAGAGACTTCCAACTTTAATTAAATATCAGTTAAATCATAAGTAACATTATGTCTTTTTATTAGTAAGCGTTTTGGTTGCCATTGTTGTACTGACCATTATTTGATTCAAATCGGTGTGCGTTTGCAATTAGCTTAATATCGCCAATACTTTGCTCATTTGCTCCGTACGATTGATTGTCATAAGAATTATCACTACCCTTATTACTACCTCTTTCATTAGCATAATTTCCTCTATCAGCTCCATAACCAGAATTACCAGAATTGCCATAATTTGCAGAATTGCCATAATTTCTATTATCATTTTCGCCATAATTATTTTCGTAATCGTTGTCGTTATCTGCATATGAATCGCCGCCTCCATAGTTATCATTCTCATAGCCATCTCCGTCATACTCCTCATAACCTGCATCATTATTTCCTCCATACTCTTCATTCATATTGCTATCATATCCTCCATTAAATCCTCCGTAAGATGAACTTTGATCCATTCCATAGTTATCTCCATACCCACCACTTCCACCACTTCCTCCTCCATAACTCATATCATTAAACTGATAATTATCCATCATTGGATATTCGTAAGATAACTCTTGTGGTTTGATGTATGGCTTTTTTACATTATAGTGCACTATTGGCTTTTTGTCAAATGTCATTCTAGCGAAATAATGTTTAAATTTTAAATTTATCTAAAATTATCATATTCATCATATAAATACAAAATATTAAATATTATATACGTTGCTAAACTTTTATATTTGAATAGTGTTGGAAACTCGGATTTAGAAGAATTTTGAGAAAATCTTAGTCCGAGTTTAAGTTCAAGTCTCGACATGTGATTATATACAGACCTGCATAAAACCTGAGTTGTTAATAGTATTAGAGTGAGAAACTGAGTCTTTGGATAAGTCTAACTATGAAAAATTGTTTCAAATTGAATATATTATAATTACTATTATTAACTAAATTCACTTTAACTATTTTGAAATATTAATTTTAATATTATTAACAAATTAAGCAAAATCTTTAATTATCAATAATGGATGTAAATAACAAGATAAAAACTTGAGACTTTGACTCTGCTTATTATAAAACAGTATATATAGTGTACAATTAGATATATGATTGTATGTCAAAGTATTAAATAAAATGTCTCAAATTTTCAGTGCTCTTTTTGCTTTTTATGATTAGTCTTAAACGCATTTATACATATAATTTGCTTATATATTTGCTTTTTATTTGTTCGATGTTAATGCCATTTAAAGCACTTTTATTTTTATTATTTAACTTTTTTTATAGTTACATCTTAAAAAGATATAAATTCTGTAAATATATTAAAGTAAGATAAAAACTGTTTTTTTAAAAAATTAAATAACATAAAATTTTTTAAAAAGTAAAGCGCAGTGATTTATAATGATAGATTAAAATGATAGAATGGGTTTAATTATTAAAGCAAAAATCAAATTTTATTTAAAGAGTGACATAAATTTTCAATATATAGTTAAATGTTAAATGATTTAAATTAACAACTAAATTGAATATTCAGACATTTATAAAATTATGTGTAATGTAAGCTAATGTGTAATGGATATAATTTAATATAATTTAATCTTATATGTTTTAAAAAATAAATAAACGGTTTTTTACTAATTAATTTAAAGCGAGTGCCACACCACTATCTAATTATACAATTACCGTTATCTAAGAAAGGTATGCGCAGTTATTGTTTCCTTATACTTTAAATCGTGATCAGGAAGAACATTAATTTATAAAAAAAATCAGATTTAGTTCGTCATCGTTAGCATAACACTTCATTATTTTTATTTCCATAGTTTTATTCAAATGGTCTTAAAAAGGTTTATAAAAAATTATTCACGTATTGAGTTAATCCGAACTTTTTGAAAAACATTATTTGTAAAAATAAATGTCAAAGAAATCAGTAATGAAGTAACTTATTTATACAGCATTACAGGACAGTTTCATAGTCTCAATTAAATTATTTAACTTTTTATTAAATTTATAATAAGAGAATAATAATTATTATAATAACTTATGAACATTATTCAAATATTAGCATTAAATGGTTAATATTTTACATAAATATTTTATATTATTGAAGTAAAGATTTATTAAATTCGAGACTTACTCCAAAGGCATAGGTATTGGCAAAGGTATCGGAAGTATTCCAAATTTAGGCTTAAATTTGCTTTTGGCTAACATATACAATAAAGCGAGCGTTTTTAATTTATGCTTGTATTTTAATAACTTAAGAATTTTCGCATCACTTTCACCAATAAATTCACAAAATAATATCGCATTCAAAATGACAATTGCCAATAGTGTGAGTCCAGAAACTTTTTTATTCAACATTTTTTAATACAACAAAATATATTTTGCCAAAACTTTTATTTTTATAAAAAGAAAATTATTTGTATTCTGACTGAATTCGAAGAGGTGTTTACACTAAACTAAATGCAACAAAAGTAACTCACGTTAAAATTATTCACTGTATTTTTATAGGCGTTTAAAAGGCAGTGTAAAATTATTTTTATTTTTAGTTTAAGAAAGCAAACGTTTTCTCCCTCTTCAGCTCATTTCCATAATACCTCATATATAGTCACTTAAAAGCTTATCCCCACGAAAGAGCAATGTCTTGTGGCGCATATTGTAACTGACCCATCATTATGATGTAAAATATACCGCAAACTACCTGCTATTATATGGGTCACGAACCGAGAGCTCATTGGGATAGCGAAACATAGCGAAACAGTGTTGTGAAACAGATCACAATCAAAAGACTTGCCCATCTCTTCCTCTCGAATAATTAATCTTCGCATTAAGCAGAGCGATAATGATGTAAAAACAAAAGTTGCCTCAATAGGAAATGTGGTTCAGTCGGCAATTGTTAAGTGAAAAAGAGGCGAAATAGAGGCGAACCTAATTTGCTGTGAAATTCATTGTTACGGTCATTACGGCAGAAATAGAAATAAATTTGATGAACTCTCTGCGCCGCATCGCTGTGTCAACTTTTTGTTTCTATTAATGTTCGCCTCTATTATTAATTTATTTATTTTTATTTTTAATTTCATTATAATTGAAGTCAGACTATTCTTATAAAATTTACTTTTCTTTTTTATAGTAATGTATTCTTTAATATTGTGAATAACAGTTTACAAATTAGCATACATTATAATGACTTTTAAATGTGGATATATTAAGATTATATTTATTTAATTGTCGTCATTCAAAATAGCTATTTGCTAATCTCGAGCCATTTACTAATTTGATACAATTTAGTTATTAGTTATATTTAAACTAATTGAACAATTAATTTTTCGTTTTGATTTTATCATTTTAATAATTTTTCTGACTTCAAACTTAACTTACAATCATTGAAATTTAACTCATTAATAATTATTTTTGTAAATGTTTTTATGTTAAGTGAAAGCTTGAGTCTGATGACAAAATTAATTATATTGTGATTTTGTTAAATAGAATTATATAACTATTTTTAACTGTATTAATGAATATATAAACAATATAACTGCTATATTAGACTGTTTCCCGTTAGTTTCACTTGTCTAGTGAATCAGCTCTCAGTATATGGATTAAATCAATTCAAAAAGGCTGGGTCAACATTGTATTCGTAAATTTATATAATAATTTATATGTAATAGAAAAATATTTTAAAGTTTAATTAAAAATTTTCTATATTTTATTCATCTTATTTTAAGTAAAAATTATAAAATTATTTTTTAAATTAAGATTTAATATGAAATAATTTGTTATGTCGATAATTAAATTATTCAGACAATGAAATTAAATAATCAAATAATAATCAAATCATTGTTAGAACCGCATGACTGATTCATTCTTCAGATGTAGACTTCAGAAGACGCAATTAATTTATATCGCAGTAACTAACAGTGAAATTCAATTTCACTGTTCGTTCCTCTTTCAAATTAGCGTGATTTTGTTGCTTTTGATTTTTGTATTTTTTTAAAATTAAAATCACAAAAGCGAGAAAAAAATTTGATTCAAATATAGGTTGGATAAACATGTTTGTAAATTAGTTATACAAACGTTTGATCAATATTATTAATCAATCAATTGATCAATAGATGTTTTTGAATGTAGATTTTTAATCTAATTATTCAATAAAATTTCAGTTTAAATTCCGCGCCTAATTTTTTTAATAGTACTGATGGACTTTTTGATGCTCTCAATGCTGGATTTTATGTTCGGCTGTAATTTAGAAAATTTGTACTTAAAATTCAAATGTTCATAGAACTAAATATTATTTTACATTACTTACAATTAATGTAAAAATTTTGATTTTTAAAATTTTTAAACATTTTTATTTATTGAGATGTCAAAGTTATCAAAGTTATTATATCACATATATTTGTATATAACAAATAACATTTACCCTAAGTTTCCATAGATAAGCAGGACCTATGTATAAGCTGAAGCAATAAAAAATGCATAAAATGAAAAATAAAATGTTACCCGAATTGATGACGAACTTTACAAAAGTTATTATTTTTGACATAATTGTAATTTACTTTTACCACTATATGGTCATCTGATTATCTGAGTAATGCTTTATTTAAGCCATTTATTTTGTGATACAAATGTCTAAAACGTATACGCAACCGTAATTGGTAACTGTAATGGCAAATCGTATATGAATTTTAAATAAACTCGAAATAGTGAATAAGCAGAAACAAGGCATCAGCGATATTATTCGAAGTTAATTAGATTATAGATTTGATTACAGAATCTCATAAAGCAATAGCTTAACTGAGAATGAATCTAAACCCGATTCTTCAATTTCAAAAATTTAATCATTTAATCGAAAATTTCAATATTGAATAAAGATTTTTAAAAATAATTTCTTTTGTGTGTAATTTCTAAAATCAAATGTATTGTTACTACAAAATAATATGTTACCATAGTTAAGCCTAACCCCATCTATAAGACGAACATTACTTTTCCAAAATTATTGCTTTTTCCATAGATAAGCCTAGGCTTATCTATGGAAACTTAGGGTATGTCTTATTTACGCGTGTAGATATAATTTATGTTTAGAGTAATTTTAGCTAAACTTGATTTTAAATATAAATAATTTTATTATGTAAATTTAATATTAATATAATTAATATTCATACTTTTTATTTATCTCTTTTGAAGTTTGAAGACAGCATTTTTATTTCTATGTTTGCACACATTCCAGTAATGCTTACTCTAATCTGTGGCGAGATTTTCAAATATTTTTATTTAAATAGATATTCTTATTTACTAAAATTTAATTGATCCATTTATTTTAAAATTTAAGTTTCTTATTCAAACTATAATTAAATAAAAATTTAAGTCAATAAATATAATAATCTTTTTTAAATGTTAAAATATTTGACATGAAAATATTAGTTGTAAAATAAATTGATTAATAACATTAAATTTTCCTTAAGAAAATTATTATTGAATTGAATAAAGAAAGTTGAGTAACAATTTAGATTTAAATGACACAATTCTGATTTAATAATAGCTTAACAACACTGTGCTTGTATTTCGAGAAAGAAGACTTTTTTGAGTTTAACTTTCAACCCTATTTTTACCAGCCTTAAAATTAATTGTGCAGAATTTACGTGCGGAGGATAACTCAATCAAACAGATTTTTAAAATAAGCATTGTGTTCATGAGTTTTGTAGGTTTTTTGTAAATTTCTTATTTTTGTTTAGTAACTTATAAAGAATATAGTCTATGATAGATTACAATTCATTTTATAATATCTCATTTTTTGCTATTCACATGCTTAATATGAATATTAACTTGTATTAACATTTGCTGTACTTAACATCTGATGTATCTTTAAAAAATAAAACAATTATGGGCGCACAATGATTTTTTTTATTGAAGATTTATTAATTGCTAGATTGACGCAACTCATTGAAATTGAGATTATTGAAGAGTATGTCATTTCTAAAATTACTTTAATCTTTGTTCATGTTTTATATTGATATTCTTTTGAACTGTAACTTGAATTCGTTTATAAAATCTGAACAAAAGAGTTATAAAACTTATAATACAAAGAAATTATTTAGCATATGAACAAGTTTTGTTTATTCATAATGATTTCGATGCTTTAATTGTAATACAATTGATTTAAAATGCTTTTAAAATTTTAAAAATAGTTTATTGATGAATAATAAACTAGTAATTGTTAATAGTGTGAAGCAATGCTTACAAATTGTTTATAATTTACATAATTTAATTTTATGATTAAATTAAAAGAAGTACCCCATTACTAGATATTTTTTTAAAAACTATCAAATATTTTCACATTTGGCTATAAACCAAATTTTAGTAAAATAAGTTTATCTCTATAATTAATTAAAATAATAAATGAGTCCTTTTGTTTGTCCTCAACAAAGATTTTTAATTGTTGAATTAAACTTTTATAAATACAACTTTTTTATTGTTTTATTCACTATAAAGTTTAAATAAATTAAAAATTCAATTGTTGCTTCAAAGTATTCCCAATTGTGTAAACAACAATATTTTTCTGATGACTAAAAGATAAATTTTAATAATACAGTAAATCGCGAGAGAGAGAGAGAGAGAGAGAGAGAGAGAGAGAGAGAGAGAGAGAATTGTGTTTAAGTGGCGAAGCCAGTGGGTACGGCTAGTAATTAATTAAGAAATAAAAAGTATTTTTAATATTTTTGATTATATATTTTAAAATAAATTGCCTTAAATCAAAAATAATAGTTATTATAGACTCAATTTAGATCTGTAACAAGATTGAGCATTCAAATGAGCTGATTTTAACATTATATTAACTATTGGAGGGTTACTTAAGCGCTTACTTCGTTCGCGTTTAATATATCTTATTGATAATATTGACTATATATTTATTTTAACATTTTATTTTAATATTTTTACATAACAACACTTTCATATAAAATTTTCTAATTATACATTTAATTTAAATTTAAACTTTACTTTGAATTTATATTGATTTTTGACAAAATGTTTTTTTATGAACCAAATCACGAAAGTTCATAAAATTCATAGTACACTATATATTGCTTTAAATAGTTTTTCATTAATTTAAAAAAAATTTAAAAATACAATAAATGCATAGTCAAAACGAAACTTTATGAGAATATAAAACTTTGAAACAGGATTTTTGTTATCTTCAAGAAAATAAAAAATACGTTCCATTTACATCTGACTCCCATACAGAAAGCAGATTAATTTTGCAAAGATATTCGGATAACAGTAGCCCTCTTTGTGTCGAGAGAGTCAACTTGTGATCCGATTCTATCAAATTCCTTATCTCTTTCATTAATATACTCTATTTTAATAATACAAAGAATTTACAGAATTTATACAAAAGTTTTATTATAATTTTATCTCATTTAAAATTTTCTGAAATTGAAGTTTAAAAAGAGTAATTTTATATGTTTTATTAATCCAAGTGCTTGACATACAGTATTGTTAAAAATAATTATTATCGACATTTGAAAAAATGTTTAACTACACATTTAATTTCAGTTTCAATTTATACATAATATAAATTTATATACATTTATTTAGTATTAACTTTTACGTAACAGTCAAACGCAATTTTCTAGACAAACAAGTTTCGAGGGTTTCATCAGCAGTGTCTCATGGCATTGATAAACAGTTTCGATTTTTACAAACTTAATTAATTCTATGTTAATAATTGTTCTACGATTTTGTAACTTTATGACATAAAATAAGTATACAAAACCAGACACAAATCAATGCTAATTTATTTCTACAGAATGTATAAGTTTGATAGCGGTTACAAAATTGCCATTAAATACCATAAGACAATGATGTGAGCGCTCGAAGCTCTCATAAATTGTTTGTCTAAAAAATTGCTTAATTGGTTTGTAAAAATTAATGATAAATATTTTTTAAAAACTAAATGCTCCCAAACATTTAAACACTTGTATTATTAACATTGTTAGCGCGACTTCAGTAAAATATTATTTGAATTTTTATACTATTTATAATTATTATTTTTAACTACTTATTTATATATATATTAATTTTGCATCATCTTATGTCCTGAAGTGTGGAGTATTATTCGAAAACATTCAACAAATAAAGAAAATTATTTTGTTTATTGAATTTTTCAATGAGATAAAGAGCTATAAAATCTAAATATAAAATAAATATATTATCAACAATTTATTCTCAGTAGAATATGAATTTTAAATTAAAGCTATGCTTTAAAAAATTGTATTTCAATTTAGTTATATGTTGCAGATAAATGTCTGTTGAGTTAATACAAATGATTATAACTTAAGAATTATAGGTTACATAATTCAAATAATGTAATTTCAAATTTGATTATATTTTATAGATTAATAAAAATTATACTCAATTTTGATTTATTCAAAAATTTGTAATACTATTAATAAATATAATTTTGTAAAATATATATTTAATAAAATTTATAGCAACTTAAACATTGCTAGAAATTCAATTAATATTGAAAATTTTCATAATAGAATCTTAAATATTTGGATCCTTAAAATAATTATAAGAGGATTGAAATTAAATCATATCAACTTTATTAAATGATATATTAGACACTAAACATTTAAATCATGGACCCTAATCTTAATTATGTCCATACGCTCAATATTCTGGTATTGAGCTTAAACTCAAAAGTCACACAATTTGAACTTAAAAATAGGAAAATTGAAATAAATTGAAATTGAGAGAAATAAACATATATTGACTAATATATATAGTATTTAACACAATTAGCTAATAAATTTAAAATAATATAAAGATTAATATGTTCAATATTGATAGTTGGGGTTTGGAATTAGTGATTGAAAAAATGTCTACATTACGGTGAAACTGTAATGGAACTTAAAAATGACAACAATTATATGATTAAAATTTTTACAATTTTATAATCTAAACCTGTTGTTAATATCAAAAAGTATTCGATATGAATATTACTACTTAAATACTAATATTTGCTTAATATTCAACACTTCTTACACAAGCAGACTTAAATTAAATAAAAATATTAGAAATTAACATTAAAACAAGTTAAATAACGTTAATAGAACGGTAATGTTAATAGATTTTTGGGTTTTTTTCGATCACTACTTGGAATGAAGAGACACCAAAACGTTTAAAAAATAGTTTTAAAAGAGTTTAACTTCTTCATTATCAAAGCAACGAAATAAAGAACTTTGACAGCGATTCTGATTCAGAAATAGAAAATATATAAATTTATTTAGAATCTAATTGTGAATTACTTGAGTA
>JAQIYA010002124.1:0-10641 GCA_034699355.1 Microtritia minima
TTTTTAAAAACTTCTAAACATTATTTTCAAAATTGAATTAATTTATAAAGTACTAAATTAAAATTATTAATTATACATCTATATTTTTAAATATGAATCATAATAATCGTTATTTTGTGTTTTTAATAAAATTTTTAATGAGTTCTAGAATTAATTTTGCCATTAATAATATTTATAGCTATTATTTATTTTTATACTTATCTTATTCTTCTGGTTTCGATGACATTAATCGTGAAAATGACATTTTTCAATGACATTTTCGTGACATTAATCGTTGAAACCAGAAGAATAAGATAAGTATAAAAATGTGTTACAATAAACGAAATAAATAAAAATGAATTAATTATTATTTATTTATAATTTACATTAATTATATATCAGGTGCCAAATATTTCACGTTTGCAATACTGTTACATATCCTGATGGAAGATCGGTAATTACACGCTTTCTTCAACAATAATTTAATATTTATAATACTTAATTAATAATCTATGATTAATGAATTTATCTTTTTAATATAATAACATTAATAGTTTCGAAAGAATTGATTAAAATGTTTTAAATGAATTGAAATTCAAAATAAACACTGAACAGGAAATTCTTCAATATTCGTTTGTATGCGGCAATCAAACCGTCTTCAATCAATTGACATTCACGTGCGCCTATGAAGAAGAAGCACTTCCATGCGAATCGTCTCCCGATTTCTTCTACTTGAACGACAGATTAGGAGATCCTAAAGCTTTGTTTTTAGAGGACAATGACATCGAAAGAGCCGAACCTCTGATAGCTCGACGAGGAAGTTCGTCGTCTCGAAGTGTGCCCGCCTTCGTGCCCGCCGTCGCGCCAGCCGTACCACCGCCGGCACCGCCACCGCCACCCGCACCCGCTGTCAGACGGCCGAGCAGACCACGAAAACCTGCGCGAAAATTTTAGCTGTTATTATGATTTTTAAACTTTTAAATGATATTTTAAAAAATTATTTTAAATATAGAATGTTATTGTATTACAATTTTTCAAGTATTTTACAGTATTATCTTATACTGTATTACCTGTTATAAAGTCTTTATCTGTTTTCACTATGTTTGTGCATAACTTATAAAAATATGTCTTTTTAGCCATAATTTGAAAATTATATATAAGTTTTATGAAAATATAAATGTTTTATCTATGATTTTAATGAAATCAACTGAAATAAGTTTTACAAAAAACAAGTAAATATTTTATTGTTATTATATTAAACTTTAAACTTTTTAATAAATAAAAGCGTGAAAATTTTTTAAGTTAGAGGTTTTCTTTAACAAAATATTTTATAATGAGTTAAATTATAATAAAATTTTATAATTATATGTATTAAATTATTAAAATCGCTTTAAAATATATAAATTTATAAAAGAATGCAAAATAATATTAAATGAAGTCTGTCTTTCTTTGTCGAACTCATTGGTTTAGATTCGGCCGCGAATACGTCGCGCGAGTTGCAGATCGCGGGGCATAATCGTGACACGTCTGGCGTGAATGGCGCACAGATTGGCGTCTTCGAGCAGACCCACCAAATAGGCTTCACTCGCCTCCTGAAGCGCGCCCAACGCCGCGCTCTGAAACAGCAGGTCAAACGTTGGATGCATCGGTCCCTCCACTAACTCCCAGGCGATCTCGCGGACCAATCGCTGGAACGGCAGGCGAGGTATCAACAGATCGGTTATCTTCTGGTAACGACGGATCTCTCTGAGCGCCACCGTTCCGGGTCGGTATCGATAGCGGCGCTTCACTGCAGGCGCGTCGCCGACAGACTCCTTATTAGTACCACTTTTGGCGCTTAGTTTGACATTCAAATCGTTAGTCCTTATATATTTTCGTACCAATTGATTCTTAGAGCGAACCATTTTTGTAAGCGTTTTGTAAGAAAGAATTAGAGAATTAGAGGTTTGAATGTTAATAATGGAATGAAATGATAGCTCGCGATGAGTTGGCGTTAGGTTTGTAAAGCGCGTTACAGTTTGTAAGTTCGTGTGAGCGCGCCTTAAAACACTTGCACTTATGAAATATAGGGGAAATTCGAGACATTCAAAAACAGGGATAAATTATCGAGAAATCGAGAGAAATTGAAAGATTGATGTGTTATTTTATAGTTGACTCAACTTTTGATGATTAGTAACATATCCAATCAATAATGTATCAGATTATGACTGTCATTATAGCTAATATAAACTAAATTTATTTAAATTATAGCTAAATTTTGAGATTATTTCTCATTTAAATATAATGGCATTCCTTTATATTTTTTAAATTTAATGACATTCCAATTGAAATTTAAGACAATGACATCTATTTATATACTTTGATTCGGTAAAAATAAATTCAAATAAAATATTTGATGGAATGTCATTAATAATATTAACGAAATCGATTTTAGTTATAATGACATTCTAAAACAATAATTATTATACTAATTTATTATTTATATGGAAATTTTAGAAAGAGAAACTATATTATGAAACAACTATATTATGAAACACTAATAATTTCGAATATTATTTTCTTATTAGTTTTGAAAATTTGCAAAATTTAAAATAATTAAAATTAAATATATGATAAGCTAAAGAATAATAAAAACAATTACCAAATTAAATGCAATTATTACTAGAATGTAAATTATTAAAATTAAAAAAACTTTATTCCGACTCTTAAATAATAAACTTTCATATATTTGCAACATTTATATAACTTTAATTAATTTAAATGATTTCTTCATGTAAAATAAAAATCGAATCGACTAATACTAAAAATATTAAATTTTAGAATAATTTCGTTTAATATCAAAAATAAATATTATTTAATATTATATTTTAATTCTTTCAAAAAAAAATTAATTTTAATTTTAAAGTTTATTTATACTTAACTTACGAGAAGATTCATAAATAAAATTCATAAAATTCATTTAAAATCATTTTATTCACTGAAACGATAGAATTCAATACTTTTATATCATTGTTCGATAAATAATGATTTGTAATTTTAGATTTAGCTAAAAGTCAAAGTTATCTATTGATTTGAACGTTAATGATCGAAAATAATGTTTATACAATTAGTACATATTCAAGTCATTTTTATCGATTTTGACTTATGAAAACATTTTGCTTGTATTTCTAATTTTATGTTAAATTAAAATAGCAAAACAAAAAAAAATGCTTTATCGTCGTCGTCGCGGAGAACCTCCTCTCCAGTTTGGAGATCTTGAAAACGGGGGGAAATTATGGCGAAGTGGTGGTGAACGACGAGGAGAGGGCCGACGCATTGGCGGCGATGGTCTGCGCGCCATAAAATTGCGTCGATTTGGTGGCGAATTGAAGCGACGGTTCGGTGAATTCTGTCGCCAATTTGGTCCTCTATCCTAATGGTTAACAAATAATTCAGCATAACTTAATAATGACTTTTGTTTAAATTAAATGAAAAAGTGGCGTACATTTCTAATAGTGGGATCAGTTTCTCTTTCCCTTCTCTCGTTTGCGATTTGCATCTCTTCCTGTCGTTTGCGATTCAGCTCATCCCTGGCCTCTCTCTCTTTTTGCATCTCAAGCCGGTGAGCGTCGCGAACGACAATTTGCTCCTCTGTTAATGGCAACCAATAAATACTCGGCGTTGTGTTTGTCTTCTTAAAGAGATCATCCAAAAGCTTAGCAGGAGATTCAGGTTCTGGTGGAGGAGCTGTCGGTAGGTTTCGTTCGGCACTCACGCGAATACGTTCGCCTCCTTTTGTTGAATCTGCAATTTTTAAGTTAAATTCGTAATTTCTAATAATTTTCATATAATTATTATGAATACCGTGACGCGCTCTCTTCACATCAGTGGGCTCTTGAGTTCTCCCTTTTGGAGAGGGAGACGGACTCTTAAACCTTCGTCTATACGTTTGTCTCGACCTATCAGTTTCGCCATTATTCGCTAGTTTTTCGCGATCCCATTCCCTTATTGGTCTCTCTTTGACCTCTGGCTCTACTTTAGTCTTTGGCGCGTCTTTATTCTCAATTTCACGAACAACTTTGACGTCACGCTCTGTTTTGATCAAAATGTCATATTTTTCGTTACTTATATTTTCGTCACTTTTCTTATTGTTTATAATTGGTTCGTGAATGACTGGCTTCTCTAAATTTAAATGATAATCTAACTCCTCTTGGGTGGCAAAGTCAACAATTAATAACTTAGGATTAGATGTGGGCCAACAAACGCCGTGCAGGGCCTGACGAGTGGCGACCGCTTCGGCCACTGTTTCGTAAGTGGCGTAACACTTCGACTTGATCTTATCGATCCAAAACCTTTGCTCAACAAGTTTGCCAGTCTTGCCCAAAACGTCTTTCAGTTGCAAGAGAGTGAAGGGACGAACAAGATTTCGAATGAATATGATATTGGAGTCGGCGTTTTTCGATGGCAATACTTTATGCTCGGGCTCTTCGTTCAACACCAGTAAAGCTTTCTTACTCTCGGGTTTAACAGTTATGGTCTTCAACGGTTCATCGGTTTTGGGATTCGAGTTTTCTTCTGTAACAGAAACTGATTTTCTCACAACCCGTATGTCTCGTTTTAAGGGTATTTCAACGTTTGTTGAAGATGTTTGCGGTTTATTCATATTGGATGAAATGCTACTATTATTGGAATCATACTGTTTACTCACCTTTACTGTTATAGCATTACTACTGCTGGTACTAGAATTAGAGCTAACGATTGCGACTGCAACGGGAGGGGTGGCCGACGCTATGTTCAGATCGGGAATCAATTCCTTGAGCTGATCGCTAGATATTCCTGACAGATATTTATAGGTGTTGTGCTCGTTATTGCCGGCATTAGTGCTGGCGTTAGTGCTGCCCCACCGACGCTTTCGCGCAGGTTTGGCCACTTTCGCCAACGCCAACGCTCCGCTCTCCGCTTCGCTCTTCTTCTCATCTATTGTTTGCTTGTCGTCAATCGTGTCCACCGCTTCGGACGGCGGCTCAACATTTTCGTCATTTGTTGGCCGCGATTCAGCCATTAAATCACTTTCAGTCTGTCGTTCATCACGATTAACGTTCGTTGAGTGCGAATCGCTTTCAATCGCCCTCTCGATAGTCTCCGATGAGTCCATTTCTTTATCGGACTGATATGTGAGCGATCGGTCATTGGGTCGGTCAGCGAGTCGGTCGACCGTCAAATTAATTGCGAACGAATTGGACTCACTTTCAGACTCGACTCTGTCCTCAATAGTCTCGCGCGTCTCCGGAAGTGTCGAATTGCTGTCTTCGTCGCGCTCAATGTTGGCATTTATTACTTCTTCTTTGGGCCTCTCATCAGACTTATCACCGCTTTCTGACACCACGTTATTGTCAACGTCTCTGTCAATGGTATCGACATTTGTCTGCGAGTCCGCAGTATTGTCGTCGTTCACGTTAGCGCTCGACGAGTCGTTGGCGTCGATCTTGTTGTCAGTCCTGTCGACCGCTTTGGACGCCTCTCCCGAATGCGCCGAATTGTTGGCGCACTCGTCCGACTCGTTCCACGACTCCTCGTCGTGAAGAGTCAGTTCCCGAACGGAAGTGTCCGTCTTCTCGTTCATTAGCGTGGTTTGCGTCGCGTCGAGCGCTTCGGCGTCGGTCTGGACAGGTGTTTGTGCGGGCGAGTCGTGCTGTTCGGCCAATCGTTTGGCGATCATCTCTGACTCGATGGCGGCCTTCAGTAAGTCCTGGAGGAAGGCTTTGCTCGCGCCGGCCTTGAATGTGATGCCCTTCTTCTTCAACTCCTGCTTGAGATCGACGACGCGAAGCGACGACAATCGCTTTCCACTCACCACTAAATCGCTTTCGTCCGCCATTTTTTGCGTTTGCGTTATGTTTTGTTCATTACATTGCATTACGGTCTGCACTGACGAGAGAGAGTCTGCGTTCACACCTATTAAGCGTTTCAGTAGTGTTCGCACGTCTCTCACACCCAAACTATTGAGTCAAACATCAAAACCTAATTATTATTCGCTTATTTTCATAATTTTGCTTTTATTTGTATTTGTATTTGTGTTTTATATCAAATTTATTAATTTATTTGAAAAAGTCGTATATTTTAACATTAATATTAATATTTCATTTTAATATTTTTTTGTTTGTTAATAATATGAAACTTAAGTACGAGTTTATTGTAATAAATAAATAACATTAAATGCTTACTAATATTTAATTTTGTTTAATAATTACAACGTTCCGAGTTTTAAATTTTAATTATAACGTCACAAACTTTTATGATAAAAACGAATAAACTTCTAATTAACAAAAAAAAATTAAATTTTGGTGAATTAAAAGCGAAATTAATGTTATAATATCATAGATAAATATTATTGTAAAAATTATTATAATTTTATGATGACATTAGTGATGCTAAATGTTATTTATGATTGTATATGATGTGAGTAATGGTGGCTCGACTGTGATCGCACTCTCACTCACTCTCGCCCTCACTCTCACACTCACTCATGAAAGCAACACAAACCCAATGCAAGCCTCGCAGTGAGTCCAACACAAGCCAACACAAGCCAATGCGAGCCCAGTGCGAGCCCATGAGAGCCAGAGCTGAGGCATTGACGTTATTTGGCGTTAGAGTGGAGTGAATGGCGTTTCGTTTCATGCCTTCAATTATCGATAAAACAATATTTAACACAGTTATCGCTGTACTCATCGCTGCGCTCATCAAATCAACGTCTTGTGTCGATTGAGTGCTCGCTTTTAACTCAACATTTATTTACGTCTAATTAGATTTTAGTGATTTTATGTTTTTAATTTTATACCAATTATATTAGAAGAAAGTCTATATCTATACAAACAAATACAAACATATATCCGACATCTATATTGTGCTGTATATGAGGTGTTGTATACAGTGGAGGACTAACACGACTAATATAACAATAATCATAATAATTAGTAAGTGGTGTGCGAGTGAAGGCAAGGCTTAGAGTTAGTGCGAAATGGTGTGCAAAGAAGAGGTATTCAATTGGTTCAAAGAGGCGTCGGGAGCGAAGAGGATTGAGCTCATGTGCGGCCTCATGTCGATGTGCATCCCTCTCGAGGTGCGCTTCTTCGAGGCCATCGTTCGTGATTTGGCCAAAAAGGACTTCAACTTTCTGCGAGAGGCGGAGCTGAAGGCCAACTCCTATCCCGATCTGGACGCCATCTGCGCCTGCAATCTGTTGGCCGATAAGGTCGACCCCAGCGAGAAGACCATCACCAGCAACAGTGAGCCCACTCACGCCCCTCACGCCACTCACGCGGTCACCACTAACTGCAGTAAACCGCAAGTGATGCCAGTCATGCCAATGGACAGTCACGCCGGACAGCTGTGTGTGTCGGCGAACGGCACGTCTTTGCCGCCGATGAGTACAATGAACACATTGAACGCCAGCAATGATATGATGGCGAACGCCATTAACGCAACGCCTGCGCCGCCGAGCAATCTGTCTCTGCTGTCGTCGCGGTCGAAGTTAATCGTGTCTCTCTGTCTGCTGTCGCCAACGAACCGCTCGTGTTCGCCACCGGTGTTCAAAGCTCTGAGCGGACAGTTGACCGCCAAAAACATATCCAGTGTTGTAATGCATTGCTTTTTTACAAAGGGATGTGTGAACTACGATGACTTATTTTCAGAAGTGCTGTTAATGCTGACGATGGCTGTACACCATCCGGCGTTTAGCTTTGAGAATCGCGTCCAATTGGCCAAACAGAAGGAAGAGGTAGAGCTGACCATCGAGAGCGTGAACTCACAGCTGCGACAGACGAACTTCTCGAACGCGGCCCCGCATTACACGCCATTTCATCACAGTCATCACCTGCAGTACGCGCACCACCACTACCACGCGGGCATACCGTCAACCATGCCCTTACCCAACACCAACTTAGCCTATTCGACGGCCGCCAACCAAATGCCGGCTCCGCTGCCAAACCAAATGTCTAATCTGCGCATAGCAAACATGTCGTCGCCGGTGTCGTCGCCGTCGCCGACCAGCTCTCCCTCATCATCGAAAGTGACCGCAACCTCAGTGTCGGCCATATCTCCGCTTCACTTTCCCCAAGAGTTATCCACTCATGTTCTCTCTATACCTGACTCGAACACAACTGCGCCCTATATATTAACTGGTATACCGCCGACGGCGGCCAATGTTATAGAGGACATGAATTGTGCAAAGAATATCGCCTCGTGCTATAACTGCGGCACATTTGGCCACAGAGGAGACGAGTGCACCGCTCAAACGCAAGATGAGGCCACCAGATGAGGGACACTCCCCTCCCATCGCTATCTTTATTTTATCTGTTTCTTGTAATTTATGTAACCTCATGTCAATAATGCGATAACTGTGACAAAAATGAAGGTCAAACAGGTTTAGTCACTATTTAATACTCTTACTCTCTAATACAAACATTTTACGAGATGACTACTTGATTCATTTAAATGCTGTTTGAATAGGCGTAACTAAATTTGGTTACCGGTCAATGAGATAATTGTAGCATAAGTTGTGTCGATTGAGTGGTACTTTGGATGCCATGTTCGCAATACGAAACACATGGCGAATGCCATTCCTTTCAATTTGTATCATAGAAATTATAAATACTAAGTAATAGTACAGTCTAAATATAATATTTGCAAATTATATTATTCAAATTATATATATAACTATATATAATGTGTGCTTTTATGTAAAATAATTGTAAAACCACTGTACTGTAAGCATCAAATTGCAGTCAATTTTTTCAATTTTAAAAGATTGTTTAATTTTCAAACAAAAAAAATAACATTTGTTATTGTATACAGAGTTCTTAATAATTAACAACTGTTTACTTAAGAATTATTTATTCTTTTTCTTTCTATTGCCGGTCGACTTTCGCGTCTCATTAGGATTTGGCGCGCGTCGAGAGTTTGTCGTTATTCTCGACGATCGACTGTAGACATCGTTGACCGCAAATGGATTTAAGCGATTCACGTAATCCGGATCTTTCAAAATGTTATTCGCGTTTAACTGTTTCTTTTCGGCGAAAAAGAGTTTACTCTTTTTGTGTTGCGGTATGGGCTGATCGGCGACAACGACTGGATTGTTGACATGTTTGCCCGATTTCGGTGCAGGCAATGAGAAACGAGTCCCCCTTATATTAATGGGCTTTTTGTAATTTATATGTATTATTCGACTTCCATCGTCGCGCAGAGTTATCGAAACACGTTTTAAAGTGTTTTGATTGCCGCAAAACTGACAAAATTGCTTTGAATTGTTTGTCGATATTTTAAAACACGCGTGACATCTGAGAGCAAACTGTTTTGTCTCTCTTATGCAAAGACCGTCTCTAATACTAATCACTTTTAAGCCGATTTGCATCAAAACATTTTGCATCGCGAAATCTCCAGTCAGACAACCGACCGAAACTTTTTCGTCCAACTCGTCATCAACTTTGAGTCCAAGCATTTGCTGTCGAATCTCATCGACATTATTCGGTGTAATCCAACCCTCGTCGTCATCGACATCGTCAACCTCTTCCTCGTCGTCATTCTCCTCTTCGTTGTCTTCTTTTATTTCGCTTTTTCTTTCATCTCTTTTTTGATCAATTATTTCTTTATCATTGACATCACTCTCATCCTTCTTATTTTCATTCTTCGTTGCGGCAAATCCGGCAAACGTTTGGCCACTCAATAGAGAAGCGCTGTTCTGAACCACTTTGGCCTGAATTGGCTTATCTCTCAAGTGTTGTCCTCCGTTCTGCTCTTTTTCGATGCGATACGTCAGAGCTATTAATTTCAAATCAGTGACAGAAAGTTGTGAATAATCTCCGGTTTTATGAGCGAAATCGATCACAAACTTCATGTCTTCGGCCGACGGTTCGCGATAATTGATTTCATACGACAACACTTGCAGTCTGTTTCGCGTGTTTTCGTCTTTAATTTCAGCGATAACTTCAGGCAAAGTAATTATAGTTTCGCCGATATTCTAATCGAAATAAATTTAATGTAAATTCAATAATCAAAAGTCAGTGTTGAATACCTGAATGTCGGAGTTGGCGATGAAAGCGCCGGAATCGACAATTAAGTGACTAATCTTCGCCTTTTTACCCATTTCTCGATCGCGTTGATTACAATCAATTAATTATTAGTGTTCATTCAATTAAGTACAGTATTTGAAACTCGTTTCTAGTTAAACATACAAATACCGTATCATTTAATAGCAAACCATTTCGGCGCACGTTTTACACGACACTCTCGTTTAGTGTTGACTTTTCAGTGACGTATCACACGTTTAGCTGTACTTTCAAAATGTAGATGTATTACAACTTTATATTTTTCATGTAATTAATAATATATAGGTTTGAGTTAACTTTTTGATTAAACTTTTGATCGCATCAAAAGTCAAAGCGATTAATTTTAATAATTAACATTTTAAAATTTCATTTTTATTCAATCGATCAGTATTTCTAAAAAAATTAATATTGAAAATTTACTTTACTTTTGTGCAGAGTATTAAAAAGCATATTTGTTTGTACAACAAATTATAAATATGAATGATTTATGTTTGCGCGAGTTATGAACAATAAATACTTGTGTAATTAATTCTTTAATTATAAATTATTAGTTTTTAGATTTGGGTTTTTGCGCTGAGTT
>JAQIYA010002125.1:0-10633 GCA_034699355.1 Microtritia minima
ATAATTTAATTTACTTCTATTAATTATGTGAATTCATGCAAAAATAACTAATAATGAATTTGAAACTGATCTAACAGTGGGTTAGTTTACACTTTGTCTGTTATATACTCAATGTTACCAACGAATGTTAAGTATTGCTATATTTATATTTTTATAGCATTGATAACAAATTAGTTTATTTTGTTTATAAAATCATTATTTTTTGCACTAACATTTAATAAAAATATCACAAAAACCGTATTTATTTTTGGAAAATTTAATTTAATTTCTTTAAAAAAAAGTCTCTGAAATAAATCAATTTCTACGCAATGGACGACTTGAGCAGCTCTGCTGTCAAGTCCTGAACACGTATTATTATTCTTTAGTTTTATTTTTGTTCATTTAAATATTGACATTGTCCTCAATTTCTATATTTTTCTAATTCTAATTAAAGTATAGATAATATCTCAACTAATACTTAACTATCAGAACTTAATACTAATTTCGAAATTATCATATAATTACTCATTTATGTTCTGATATTCAATATTTTGTTATTACTATTTTTGATTAACAGTTGTTGAGAATCGCAAAACTCAAGAACAAATACTCTATGCAGCGACTGATCAGCGCTATTAACAATCAATGTTGAGTTAACGCAAGAAAAGGTTTAAATCAATGAGAGAATAAGTGCACACCTGTTTCTAGGGTTATGCTATAACGCCTCTCAAAAAGCATTTAATTTACAAATTTAGTTAGATTTTTAAACCTTCATTAATTTAGTTTTGTTATCATTTTTCATAATTGGTTCCTATTTTTATGAATTTAATAAAACTTAATGCTAGCAAATTGCTAAGTGTCTCAATTTATTAGCATAAGCGTGCGAATGCTGTTTACCTTTTACTAATAAGCAAAATTTTGCATTAATGAAAAAACGATCTTAAAATTGGAATGCTTTAACATAATAATTTTTACAGTATTCATGTAAACGATTGCTATTTTTAGTTTCAATATTTCCTGCTTTGAAAAATTTGCAATACGTTGTATATTTGATTCAATGCGTGCACTAATTTAAACCAAATATCTTCGTCGGCAAAATTTTATTGGAATATGCTTTTAAATTTTAGCGGTCATAGAGTGAAGAGTATATATTTATAGAAAGGTTTGATTCAAAATTGGGCAGTATTTATTGGGTTAATTAGTCCTTGAAATCTAAAAGGCTAAAATTGAAATAGCTTTTAGCTTTAGCTCTCAATTTTTTCTTAGCCTTTTAGCTTCAAAGTTAAAATATTCTTTAGCTTTAGGCTTATTGAAAAGCATTAGTCTTTAGCTTTAGCTGTTGTAACATTTTTTAGCTTTTAGCCTTAGCTTTAGCTATAAAAGTTTTAAAAAGTGCTTTAAATGATCGAATTGAAGGCCAGTCTTATTGTCATAAATTTATTTGATTTAATTAAATAATAAATTATACTAAATTAAGATTGGACGCAAAATCATTTGTATATTCACTGTTAGCTTAAAAAACTTAATAAAACAATATAAATTTAGAGACAAATTTTCACATTAAACAACTCTTAAGCATACATACATATTTGTGTTTTTAAATATTATTTTTAAAAATTTATTAATTCTCGGATAATTTCTTAACAATTTTTTACTAAAACTTCGTGTGTATACTCACATAATCAATATTTTCTATTAAAAAAATTAAATATTAATGCCTTTTAATAAAACTAATAAAATTATCTTTTAATGATGTTTATTATCGTTTATCGAAATGTTATAAACGTTTAAAGATTTTTAAAGTTCGGCGCTTAAGACCGATAACAATGAAAGAAGCAGACAGACAGACAGACAGACAGACAGACATATATCTCGGATACATTAGTCTTACTTTTCAAAGTCAAAATCAGCTAAAAATATAAATTATAAATAGTAAATTAATTTGTTAATATTGAGTTTTTTTCATTAAATAATTTATTTTTGTTGAACAAATTAACGAATTCACAAATTCTCAATTAAACGCAATTTATGGTTTAAAATATATATATAAAAGGTGTGTTACTCATTAACTAATAGATTTAGTCTTGAATATCTATAATTATGATCATAACTTTTTATTTAATTTGAAATTATTTTTATTTTATTTTTAAAATTAGTGTTTAGTTAATTGAATATATCCTTCAATAAAAAGTATATTAAAATAATGATAAGACTGGAGAAACATTAAAAAACTAACTGAAAAGTGTAAAGCATTGAAATACAGTAATGTCATGAATGCATAATTAGTTAAATGACAAATTATGTGAGACTCTAAACAAGTAATTTAAATTTTTTTAGTTAATCTTAATTTAAGATAAATTCGTTTATAATTTAAGTGATAAATAATTTCCAATTAAACTTCTTTATCATTTTTCTAATTTCTTTTAATCGAAAGTGTTCTTTAATCAGTTTCACTATCAAATTAGGATTCACTGATTTATTAACTGTAATCTCAGGCCAATGACTTCAACAATTAATGTTGTGTTTAAGTAGCCTTAGCCTATTATAACTGGTGAGTTAAAATAGGCTAACAAGTTTTGCAAACAGCATATAAAGTTAATATATAAATAAACTAAAATATAATAAATAATTAAACCTTTGAATAGCTTAAAAGGGATTATTAAATATAAATAATTTTATGTCATCCTTGTGTTGTTCGTGATTTTTTTTATTTAAGAACCACCTATGAGTTAATTTTTGATTTAATTAAATTGTGTTCGTAAATTAAAATAATTTGAGGAAATTAAGCTATAATTTTACTACTTTATATTTTTGGCAAATATTTCATAATTAAATTTTAATTACATTTAAAATTACAAATAATAAAATCTTATAAAACAAGAATTAACCACTTAAATATACTTGAATGCATTTGACACAAATGCAATCCTGAACAGTATCTTTATTAAAAAGTTTTTCAAATTTATTTTAAATAAAAATATACTTTTAAAATATAATATAACATATAAATTATATTTATATAAGTTAAATTTGAAAATAATAATAAACAATAATAATAAACAATTAGTAATAATATTACTACTAATATACCGTATAACCGTTAGTATAAGGAACCGTATGCGATCAAAAATAGCTAGGTAAATATAAATATAATTTTAATTCTTAATGTTATTGTCTTAACATAACATATTTAAACTATTTTACAATTTTAGGCATCTATTAAATTCATTCAAGTCATCATTTATATTTATATCTTTCTGTAAATAACGCATAAACAACAAGAATTGAATTTTTGGATTATTTTTATTAAGTTATGTGTTTTGCAAATAATTGAAAAAGTTGAAAGCAAAGAGGAGTTTGAAGTTATGGCAACACATTGAAAACATTTTCAGTTTCAAAGTATCGCTATCTATAATAATTAGGGAATCATCCTTTTCGGTCAGTAACCGAATTTGACCGATTTTAACCGCCGAATTTATTTAATTTTAAAAAATAATTTCGGTCAGATTTAACAACTTTTGCCCAATTTGACTGAAAATTCTCTTATAAATGTTGAGTATCATAGCTTGAAAAATGAAACTTTTTAAAGTAAGCTAATAAATAAACGCATTCTTTACAGAATAGCGTTATAATAAATTAAATATAAAACCAAAAATTTGTTTTATTGTGAATCATTTCTTTAGTTTTAACAGTTGTGTAAGTGTTATACTTGTGAGCATTCGAAATAATCCAATAATTATTAAATATCCATAATAAAAAACATATATAACTAAGAAATTTGTTAAATTATTTTCAAGTGACCGAATTTGACCGAATTTGACCGAATTTGACCGCCCAATTTAATATATCGTGTTGACTGAAAGGATGATCCCTAATAATAATATAAAATTTTCATTAATTAGTTGAAACAAATTAATACTTTTGATTGATAAATATTGGGTTTCTATATTTAATATGTATCAAAATATAAGCGTACTTTAAATATGTTTTAGAAGATAATAATTAATTTAATAAAATATATTAAACATAAAATATACAAACAATTTATAATTGTTTGTTGAATACAAGTTTGTAGTAAATATTGTAATTTAATTATACTTTACAATAATATAAGGTTTTTAATTGTTTTACATTTATTACTAATTAACAAACACAACTAAACTTTTTTCAAGCGTAAAAGGATTTCCCAACAAAATTGTTATATTGTAAAGACAGTACAAAGAAAAATCTAAAAAAAATAAAGTTAGCATAAAATTTATTAAAATAAGATAAAAATAAAATATGTAGATATTAAAATTTGTTACTTAAAGTTAAACTAAAGCAAGATATAAGTTTTATGATTCACGATCACAAATTTAACCTAATCTCTGACTTAATAACAAGATATTAATTTTTTGATTTGCATAAGTAATGATCAAAATACGAAATACGTGACTCGTTCTCATTCAATAAATTCAAAATATTAAAATTCTGACAAAATTAAATTATATAGTAATTTTTACACATTTTAACGAAATTGTAATTATCACTCTTTTATCAGTAATTATCATTTAACAATTTAAAAAGTAAAAATAATATATACAATTAAATTTGTTAAATATATGATAGTCTTTATTATTATATATTTTATTGTTTAAAAAATGTTTTATTTAAATGTAAATGAATCGAATTAATACTACAATTCAATTACTAATACAATACAATTCACTCATTATTAATAAAATATTTTTTGACAAATTTTTATTTTAATAATTATAATTTATAATTCGTTAATTTTATATTTGATTAGCACGGTGTATGAAATATTTTAGATAGTAAAAAATTGTTTATATTGAATGTGTTATTAAAAAAGCTTTTATTTGAAATGAATTGAAGTGAGATGGCGATAGAAAAATGTTGAAAAACAAAACAAATAATCAAGAAATGGGAAAATTGAAAAATATTGCAATGTAAAGGTAGGAATTTTTGATCAAATAAATTGATAAAATTCGGTTTTTATTAGAAAATTTGGTCAAAATTCGGTTTTTTGGTTAAATAGAAATTTTATAATCAAAACAATACATTTCATTTATTAATGATAATTTAGAATAAAAATGAATTAAATTTAATAATATGATGCGTCAAATGGTGTTTTGACGTTAAAAGATTCTTAAATAATACATTGAATTATGTTTGCATATAAAGTTTTATATTTATAATTATCACTTCAAATACGATTAAAGTATTCGATACAACTACACATAATATTACTCTAATTATATCCATTCATGTAAATACATAATTGTATAAATAATAATAGAATTATTACAATAATAACTTTTATAACAATATAAAAATTATAAAATTAATCATATAATTATTACATTTAACAATTGATCTTATAATCAAAATGATTATAAGCTATCTTAAATTTAATTCTAGTAGTCTAAAATTATATATTTTATACAATATTATAATATTTAGTAAAGTTATCAAAAAGAAATATTATTTAATAAAAGAATGTCAAAACATTTAACATTTCATTTCATTTCTAATAAGTATTATATGAATAAGTTCTTTACAATTTTGAACTTTCAAGTTATTGTCTTACTATAATTATATTTAAATTATATCAAAACATTTTGAAATAAAATTCTATAATTAACAAATCTAGTAGTTTTCATATTAAGCATGAATTTTAATGGTCTGATTTTGTAAATTGTTTTTTAGATTTAATTTAAATTTAGATCTAAACTTTTTAGATTTTATTACAGTTCAACTCTTGAAAAAGTTTTAGTGTTATAAAATTATTTTCAAGTGATGTTTATTAAATTTAAAATTTTAAATAATTAAATTGAAAAAATTGATTTGCATATACAAACAAACAAAATGCTTTCGTTGGGTAAATATTAGAATCAATTTAGCGAATGTATAAATAAACTATTATTTGAAATTGTCAATGCATATCACACTCATGCAGGTGTGAATGTTCTGTGTTTTATACCCTTATTTTTTTATACTCATGGATAAGGTTAGTGATAATTATTTTTTGAAAATTCATGGTCTTGTCTTGTATTTTTAAATATTTATTATTAAATAAAAGTTTTAAATATCTATATACATAAAATTACGAATACATGAATGATTTTCTCCAAATAAAGCGAGATTGAACTTCACTATGCAGTCATTACAAGGCTATTCAAATAATTTTTTTAATATTGAAATGCCCACCATTTTCACTCAAACAACTTTCATATCTTGATTGGCGCATACAATCTGCGTTAGTTTTTTAATAGAAATACAAACAAAACATTATCAAATCTAAATTAATAAAGTAAATTAATTAAAATTTATATATAATTGAGTCGTTTAAAGGAAAAAGGGGACAAACTTATCCGCTATTATAAGACTTTTAATTATTAGTTAACCACACGAGTTTAACAATGAAATAATATTTTTTATTAAAATTAAGTTTTACAATATTCCATAAAATGTTTTTCATAAAAATTCCATTTTCTGGTTTAATATATCTAATTAATGATAGAACATTGTCTTTCGCATTCAAGATTATTTAACACTTCTTTAATTTCACCGAATTTTATATTTTTGTTTATTTGACTCATATTTATAATGATTTATAGATAATTCAATTAAATAAACAAATTCAAATCAAATGTAATTCGAATATCTTAATAATAATGTAATACAACAATGAAAAACATTTAGCTTTATTGCTGTTACAGCATATACAGCACATGAAATAGTACAACAATATCGTATTAAGGTTTGTCCCCTTTTTCCTTTAAACGCCTCAATTGCACAAAAAGACACTGAGAAGAAAAATTTGTATTATTAAGAATGTTAAAGAAAATACTTGATAGCCATATGAATTAAACTCTCATAGACTTTTCTATAAAAAATAGCTGATTAACTAGTTTTGAATGTAAAATCTCAGTTTAATCATGATTTAGTGGAACTATTGTGTTTGTTTTTATCATTTAATAATGTTGATTTATAATTTATTGTTTGATAATGTCTTGTTTGTGAACCTATTAACAAAATTAAATCAAATATACTACAAATCTAGATGTAAAAAGTTTGAGTGTAAATGGTGTGCCCTTCTAAATTTAAAATAATTATTTGAATAGCCTTGTAATGACTGCAAAGCCTCAGTTCAAACACGCTTTCAAACATATATTGTTGTGTTACAAATACATAAAATAATCTAATATTATTATTATTATTACCTCTAATAAGTTAGTTAATAATTTAATATTTAGTCAAATTGTAAAAGTGTCATCCAATTAAAAAATTATATCTATGAAAATCAATAAAATATAGGAAAGATTATATTACAAAAAGAATTTTGTCAAACCCTTAGAATTATGGCAAACCTAATTATTAGATTCTTATTAATTTTAAATAATTTATTATCAAAAATTTTGATTTGGTATCTAATAATCAATCGATAGCTAATAACACATTGTGTAAATAATTATTTTAGTGATTTTGACTGACGATAACTAGTTTATGGATTTGAGATCTCTGCTCATCCGCAGCAGAGATTCATCAGTAGCTTTAAATTCATTTATTGCTAGCAATTATTATTGAAATGTTTTTTGTTTGTAACTGGTTTCACATTTATTAATGCTTTTAATGACGAATCCGTTTTTAATACTTTGAAAAATTGATTAACTTTTAAAAATTTCAAATGTCAGAATTGCAAATAGGAATACGGGTGCACTTTAGTTATGGCGTTGTATTGTTGAGAATGCACTCATTATTCCTATATTTAAGGTTTTAAGTGTCGCCCACATATGAAGTATTATTAAAACTTGTGCACTCACAACAATACAGAGTCCTTACATTACTAAAGTATCGCGAAGAATACATATCTTAATTGAAATATTTGGCCCAGTATTGCAAAATAGGTTTTTCTATTTCGAATAATAGGAAAAATTTTTAAAATAAATAAAAACCGGGAAATTTCTTTGAAATATCGGGAAAATTTCGAAATAAAACACTACTTAAAATGAACACATTAGTGTTCAATTAAAGTTTACAGCCGTTTAACCGAAGTTTTAACTTTTAATTAAGAAGTCTGTTTTTACCCAAATATACGCCCTTTAAGTGATGATCGTAAACAGAAAAAAACTAGTTATGATTTATTGGTTAACTATCATAAACTGTGCATTAAAATCTAATCATTAAATAAAGAAATTTATTTGTTGGCAATAACGGAATTAAAAACTAAACCTCAATATGTCTACAATGATTTTTTGCTCAAAATGCTAGGGTATTATACGAGGACAGTATCCCACTCTGGGAATCCTTGTATAATCAACAAAATTAAAATGATTGCAAATTATTCAAGTCTATTATATTAATCACAGCTGTAACTTATAAAGTTGTTTTAAAAATTAAAATAATTACAAATAAATCACACAAATATAATGTTTTGATATTAAACATAGTTAAAGGCATTTTAATTAATTTTTGATGAAAGGTATGTGATATATAAGTTCGCATGCATTCCTTAGGAAAACTCACAGCGAATGCCTGATTACCACTGACCGGCTTTATTTCACACAAGCTGTATATATTATCGTTGGCCTCTATTTGTTTCATTTGTTTCATTTAATAAAATTTTTTCACTTCAATAAAAATTATTGCAGTCATAATTTAATGTTACACATATGACAGGAGGAGTTTGACGTGAAATTCCTGGCCTTCTATTGGTCTCATAGTGAGGGCGATGTTTGATTAAAAGCGAAGCCAAACAGAAGGATGGTTAGCGTAAACATTCCTAATAATTGCATTTATTGTTTCGAGAGAGTGCTTATATGACACTTCAATGGAGTTTCAAGTTTTTCATATCAATGCGATTGTTTTAAAAGAACGTATGAAAAATGCCTTCAAACTTAGTTAGTAGTGCTTAGCACAGGATATCCTGGTCTCAGGCTTAGCTCGATTCAACTCAACTCGACTCCTGAAGCTCAGGCTCAATGTTTTTGTGAGCACAGCTCAGGGTTTTTGAGCCTATGTTCTGTACAATTTACAGGATATTTCTATGCATAGCTTTACTATTAAAATTTCATCAATAAAACTCCAACACTCTCACACTCTAGTGAGCAAACTTTTAAAATAAATTTATAATTAATAATAATCCTAACATATATATAGTTTAAATAACCAGTTTTAGAGCTATATTTTTCTCATACCATCTGCTGAAGGATTTTATAAGTAAAGAATTTCATAAGTATTGTTAACATAAAATAGATTAGTTTAGATGAGTTAATAATTAATAAAAATTACAAATTAATCTAAAATAACTAAATTAATAGTAAATGAGCTCATAATAGTTCAAAACCTTATTTGTATTACATTCTGCACTTTAATCGCTGAGAGAAGTAAGAAGAATGTCAAAAATGCATTTAGCGCTCGATCACCAATTCATTTGCGAAAGTTAACTGTGTTCACAATTTTAATCAATGAGGACAATATTATTGTTGAATTTATTTATCTTCAAAACACTCTAAAAATAGGGAAAATATTAGCAAAAGTGTGCCTAAATGTGAGATTATTTAAGTCTAACGTAAGAAATGTTAGTCTTAAGTAAGGCTAAGTTATATTTCACACAAAAAATATTTAAGTTTAACCATTTAGTAGATATACATATTCAATAGTTAGCAAATTTTATATAAACATAATATGAATGTTGGCTTCTCTCAAATCACAAACTTTGGACACAATAAAGTTTTGAAAAGTTTAAAATAGTATAAGTTATGCACTTTACTGATAAAGGAGTACTTCTGATTAGTTTCCTAAAGTCTAAATATTGAAAAACATTCATATCTATCACTGATTGTGATCAACACTCGCTGCAATTACTGAAGAAAAAAGTAAAATTTAAAAATTAGTTTAAAAAAGTGTTGTGCGTTAGAAATGATAGTAATGTTGACGCGCGTCACGTGTAACGCAAAATCAATTCTGATTGGCCAGCGATGGAAATATTTGCGTTAACTTGTGTTCAGTTGTTTAGGAAATGTTGGAAATGTTGGGGTACTTGAATGGAGTGGTGCGCATGCGTGAGGTGAGTGGCACACCAACACACCAACACTCACATCATTCAAAATCCCATTCAAAATCGCAGCTATGATTCAGTAAACTTTATTTGAATGTGATTTAATACACATCACATTTGCCTCATCTATCGCTGCACTTATTTTTCCATTAGTGATGTTTTGAGACGCTTTTTGGATTGCAATTATCACGAAATCAAATCCGAATTGAAGTGAATTGCATAACAATTAAGTCGGAGAGTGTGTCAGTGATGAGCACATGAAGGCATTTGAAGGCATCTCAACAGCCATTTGCCAACAAAAAGCTGCAATAATTAGCTTACAAATTGGGACAAAATGACATCCGATCACATCCACGGATGGTTCGACGCGTTTCGAGATAATGGCGGACCAGTATTATACTCGTCCATAAACAGGACGCCAGCGGTCGAAGACGTGTGCAATGTTTTAATTTATATAACGTTCGGCACACTGTTTGTCGCGTTTCTCATTATATTGCCTGGAATTCGAAAAGAGGTAAAACTTGTGTAAAACTTGTGCGAAAGTTGTGTATAACTTGTGTGAAACTTGCGTTTTTTCCAACACAAACGCCC
>JAQIYA010002126.1:0-10633 GCA_034699355.1 Microtritia minima
ATTTAATTGTTGCTTCACTTGTCTGTCCGTACAGTAAACGGCATTCGTTTGTAAATACATTGCGTGTGCGTTGACATGCATTCGTGTAGAAAAACGGATAAATTAGTGGCGAAAAGATGTCGAAATAAAATGAGTTCGAGTCGAAGGCATTTCAAGAGACTTAATAAGAAAAAAGTTAAAACTCAGGCCATAAGCGAAGTGGAGATGAATTCGAGTAAGTGTTTGACCGAAAAAGACATGGAAAACGCTTCGTACGAGGATTTGCTCGAAGAGTACAAACGAATTCAATCGCAACTCAAAGAACTGGAACTCGAAGAGCAAAATGACATCATTATTATATCGGACGACGAGATTGACGATCGCGACGTCGACTCCAAGGCAGGCATTACTGAGGATCAGGTAATTAAGTGCGAGAATACTGACAACAATAACGATGACATGGATATCAGCGAAGACGACGACGAAGAGCTCGAACTCAGGAGATTAGCGCTCGAATCGAAAAAGAGTAAAAACAACGACAACTGTTTGTTCGCCGATTCGGACAAATCAGCGGACGATGAGTTGGACGAGAATGAACTGAGAGAGCAATTGCTTAAATCGCTATTTAGTGCTAAAATTAAAAATGTTAACGCATTGGAAAAAGTGAGTGAATCTGCTTTAGAGACGAATGACTCGAAAGGAGATATTGTTTCAGTCCATACAAACCAAACAGAAAGTAAAAGCGACGAGAATTGTAGCGCTAAAGCGGGCGAAACTTGTTTGAGCACTAATTTGAAGACCAAACTTATTATCAATTTTGGTGACGACTCGTCAGAAGACGAACAGGAAAATCAAAAAAATAAAAACAGCAATTTTAAAGCGAACGAAGAGAAAAGTTCATCACTTACTACTTCTTTGGATTCGTTTTTAAAACAGGCCAGACTTCAAACCGTAACTGCTTCTAACTCTAAGTTAGTCATACCGATACGAAAAAAGTCAGCAGCTGTTGGAAAGTTATCGCTTACCCAACAAATGGAATATAAAAAATTGAAAGAAGAAATCGCAAGAAGAGAGAAGAGTCAAGTAAGTGAGTCGGTATTGAAATTGAACGAAGACAAGTGGCAAACTGTGAACGCAAAGCTGCAGAAGAAAATGGCATTAGTTAACTGCTTAAAGACGAGAGTGGCTGTCAAGCGGAGCGAAATGAGAAAAGCGCAGCTCAACGTTCGCCGCATTCAAGAATCATTTATTGCCGCCACAAAAGTGATGAATAAGACGGCGACTGAATTTCGATCTGTGAATAACAGCTTGAAAGCAGCTGAAAAGGCGGTTTTGTTTGAGGAGAATAATATTAATAACATCGAAAAACAATGCGTGCGAATTGGACTCAAACTTAAAGGCAATACATACAAACTGCCGACTATGGCATCGCTTAAATCTATGACAAAAGATTTGCCACTATTTTTTAATTTAACTAAAATGAGATCGAAGAAAGAACAGGAAAATGCTAAGAAACACTTGCAAATATTGGAGAAACTTTATAGACAGAAACTGCAAGTTCTTAAAAATAGCGCTTTACCTCAAACTAAGGCAAATCCAATAGTGAATCGAAGAACTGTTTCCACTAAGTTTCGCAAAACGAATTTATTAAAATTAATTAATAACAGAAATTCTTTGTCTCAAAAAATGGAAAAATCAAATAAAACATTACAATCGTTATTAACATCATTCATGTCGTGTGTGCACTATTATCCTCTCAAATCTTTGGATTGTTTTATTGAACTCATGTTTACAGATCACAACACCAAGTGTTTGACTTCTCATGTATTTGTTCCTTCCATTGATAGCGATAGAGTATCACTTGATTCGTCTGTTAATATTGATATAAATGTTTCGTTAAAGAGTGTTTTACATCATTTGCATTCGTATCGATTCGTTGATAGTCATAATGAAAATATTAGTAGTGATCACTGGGCTAATAATGTGAATCCATTCGAATATATTTGTCCGTACGGTAAGTGTTTTGCTTTATTCAAGTTTATTAATTGAATTGAATTAAACATTAAATTAGATCTGTTGGGCACCTGTAATGATGAGAAATGCGCGCGACAGCACTTGAATACCTGTTTATTAGATTCTTGCAACAAAATAGTTGACATATTGTTATATCAACCAAAAGTTGCGGGCATTTCTATCGCTAAGAATAAACAAATCGACAACGATTTATCGATTCAATTAAAGCAAAAACTATTACAATATGCAAAAAACATTATAAATTCGAACACAAAAATGTCAACTGAAGATCATTGTCGCACAATTGTCAATGTTATCAAAACTGCAGCTCAAAAAAGCCAATTACCAGCGATTTTGTTAACGCGAAAAATGCCAAAACGTTTTATTTCTAATAAATTGGAAGAACCGTTAGATCTCAATTTGCCTTTAGACCAGCTTTCATATCGATTTTGCATTAAAGACAAATCGCTTATTCTTAATCAGGCAAAGATCTCTCAATTGAGATTAACCGCAGATCCAGATATTTATTTCAAGAATCGATTCTATGCTCCCGAAGGAGTTCCCATTAGTGCTGAATTGGAAAAAACATTAGCGTCGGATCAAAACAATATCCAACTGTGGATTAAACTTGCTTACTATCATATAACCAAATCTAATTATAACGATGACTATATTGATAGAGCTCTCAATGTTTTGTCGCGTGCGTTGGAGTACAATAAAACTGATCCAGAGTTATACGAGCATTATTTATTTATTTATTCAAATAGAGTTACGAGACTCGGAGAGGATTCAAGATTTAATTTATTGAACATTTGTCGAAAAATGGTTCAATACTGTTCTCATTATCGAGTTTGGAAATGTTATCTATGTTTATCTACCAGTTTTAATGATAAAAATACCGTTTCGTACGATATGCTAACTGCTCTTATAAACAACAGCGTTATTAGTGATAATTTTAATTTAAGATCTCATCAAATATTGGAAGTTTTAATGTATAGAATACAATTGAATTTGCAAATAAATAATTTCGATTTAGCCATAGAAATGTTTAGCAAAGCATTAAACAATTTTCCCGAACAAATAACAAACGAAACAAGTGGTGATTCCTCTTTAAAAATGTCGTTTTGTTATGTGAGTGATAAGTTGACAGTTGATGATCGCGTATTCGCTTGGCTTTGTTACATACATTTGCTCATCTTTCATAGTCTTCCTACACATTGTTTTGATCTTTTTAAACAAGGATTTCAGGAGATTATTAATAAAACACCATTTATTTTTGATTGGAAAAATTTAATAAAGTTTATTAATGTTGAAGAAATACAGAATTGTTTTAAAATTGCTCGAGAAAGCTGTTACTTGAAAGACAAAGATATGAATGACGCACACCTTTTGGCTATTTATATTAATTTAATTGAACTCAACCGACTCTACGATAAACAGCCATCAAATGCTGTTTTTGAGGAATTGATAAATATGTCGCATTTGAACTCGAATTTATATCCTTTGATTTTTGAATACAAATTGAAATACGGCAGCGATTATGAAATTATATTCAACTCTCTCCAAAAATGCTCTTATAATTATAAAATTGCATATTATATCGCTTGTCATTACTATGAAAAAGAAGATTTAGTTAATGCTAAAAACCAATTGCTTACAATTGTTGCCAATTTTTATTATTGTGAAATAACTCATTTGCTGCTCAGATCTGCATTTGAGGCACTTATTTTTGAAAATGACGAAAATATCGATTGCTTGCAATTAATTGAAAAAAGAAAAACTAAAGAATCGAGTTCTGTATTAATATGGTTATGCTATATGTAAGTAATTTTAATTTTGATTTAAACTTATAACACGTGTGAACAATAGTGTAAATTTATTATAATTTATAGATTACTTCTGAAAATTGAGAAGAGCTGCGAATCTGAAATTGACGTTGCATTTCAGTCAGCTTTGGCTCTTTGTTCGATAGACACCACCACTTTAACAGAACTGCAACTTTTATGGTGGAAGTAAGTGTTTTTTGTATATTTTATTTAATTCATATGTTATAAAATTTATTATTTATTTATTTTAACAGTTATTTGGCGTTTATAGCATCTCATATCGTCACACAAAAACAATTTCTCAATTTTTTTGAATTGGTTAGACATTGTTGTGTTACTATATCTGATTCTACATTTCGAATGCAAATCGTTAACTACTTTTGCGAAGTATTGCCTAACAATGAAAGACTAACAATGAATATATTAAACGCTTTGATTCATTTCGTTAAACTGATGCCTGAATGCATTTACATGACTATGAAGGCAATATCGTTTGCGCTCGAAAATAGCAGGAAAGAGACGTGTTGGTCGTTGATTAACTTTATTATATTTGAAAGAAAAATTCGTTTTTTACATTTGGACTTTTGGAAAATGTAAGAACTTTTTGAATCATTAAATTAATTGCTATCTTAATATAGATGTTAAATTAATTGTGATCTTTTAATTCTTTATAATATAATGTAAGTTGTTTTAAAAGATAGTTTATTATTGTTAAATCAATAGTAACTTTACATTTGTATTTGCCTTTTCTATTTCCCTTTTCTTTTCTATTTCTATTTTCTATTTACATTCTAATATTGATTATTTTATCGTTTATACACTATAGAGCTGTTTTTATATCTGATCCGACTCATAACTAAGTACAAACAGATAGTTTTTGTTGTAAAGCTTGATCTGACTGGTAAACAGGTATACACGAGTGGATTTCGTAGAAAAGCTTATGATCGCTTCAATCACATGCGTACAGACAAACACTTGTTTCACTTTTAGTATCAGTTGTATTGATTGTGTTTAGTTCATCAAACATCAAACTAGAAATTAATAAAATAAATAATGAAGAGGACAATCAAACTTTAGTTAATGTTTTTAAAAATTTGTTAAATCGTTGTGAAAATTGTTTGGAGAAAAATGGTGAACACTTATAACAATTAAAACATTAAACATTTCTATTTCAAGATTTACTTTAAAACCTATATGTTCGTACCTGTTTGTGAGTCGGATTAGATATAAAAACAGCCCTTTATAACGTGCTTAAGTTAAAAATAATATAATAAGAATAGCTTTATATTGACAGTATATAAATTGCTAAATATTATGTAAAAAAAACTCGCAAGTTTTCAAAATGATTCATCATTTTTTTTAGTGCTAATACGTTCAAATACAATTTGAATTTTATTAAAAATAAGATTAAATTATTGAAATTTATTTAACCGAAATTAGACTATTTTCATGTCTACATTATGAGTTTAATTTTAGTGAACTATTTATCTCTCTTTTAGTTACAGTATTAACAAAATTAATAACAAATTTATTATATATTATTAGTTATTAAGTTGTTATTACTTTTATAATATTTGTTTTTAAAATCAGTTATTATAATATTTGTTTTTAATTTTAATATCAATTTCATTTCAATTGCAGTTCAATAGCTTTAGCCATAGAAAAAAAGGATCACATGAGTGCTCACAAAATATTTCAAATCGCTCTTTCTTTGATGCCTTGTTCTACAATTTTATGGCAAACTGTAAGAATATAGTTAACAATTTTGATATAAACTTGATATTAATGAAGCAAATTATTAATAGTTGAAAGCGTACGAAACAAATTTGAATCACGTCGAACACCTGAAACAGGCGAAACTGGTTTGTGTCGACCAATTGAACATTTCCTGGGATAACATCAACATATAACAAACCCAATGTCGTGTACATAACATTGTATAACATTGTTGTAATTAATAATATATTTATTACAATATTTTATTATATGTTAATTTTTTGTAAATTTAAATTTGATAATTTAAATTTTTACATATGTATGATTTTGTATGATATTCGAATTGTTTCTCAAAGTATAATAAAATTATTTTATTTAATTAGTTTTATAGCAATTTAATTAAAATTATATTTTATAAAAATGTTTCTATTATAACTTTAAATCAGGTAAATATACAGCCCTACTCTGAGTTGCACTGTTTTAGTTTACAACTTAACTTATAGCCAGGTATCAGTTTTTTTGGTCAGTAACCAATTTAAGAGAAGACTATTTATATAACATTATAATATTTCAAAATTTTATATCATTGGTAAACATTTAATTATGCATTAACTTTTTATTAATGAAATAATGAAGTTATTATGTTAAAACTGAGACTCTTATTTTTAAATGATTTAAAATGTTATTTTATATAGAGATTTCATATTGTGTTTCTTTTTACCTGATTTTGCCCTCGAATTTCACTATTTAGTTAAAATATTCCGTCTGACCGAATACGACCGCCGAATTTGTTTTATTGTGTTGACCGTAAACGCCGGATTTATAGCATACACCTTAGTATTTAATTTAACATATTTCTTAAAATCATTTATGAAACGGTTAAGTTAATTACTAAAGTGTATGCTATAAATAGAGCCGTTTTCTGTCAACACAATAAAACACAATTTTTTATAAGTGATCGGATTGTGTGACAATTAGAAGAATTCTATAGTTTATAAAATCGGCTCTAAATAAAGGTCATTCGTGTTATCGAATAATTATAGTCGGTTTTAAATACATTCGGGTTTTTCTAATGAGAACATTGTTTTAAATTGTTATAAACAGATTAAATTTATACAAAACTTTCAATTTCACTCAACGACGGATTTTATGCTCAAAGTTAAAAAATTAAAATTATTTAAATTATATCTAATGTAAAGTTGCATTTAATTTTATGTTCATTTGAACTTTTTGTACAATTTTTCGAAATAATAACTACACACTCACTCACACACATTATTATTTTAATTAGTTACTAGCTTTTCCCTGTGTCTTCGCCACTCAAATATAAAAATTTACCCATAGATAAGCTCGGCTTATCTAAAGGAAAAAGTAACACTTTTGAATAAAAATACAGTTCGGCTTTGGTTTAGGCTTATCTATGGTAACATTTTTTATTTTAAATTATAAAAGCCATAAAATTTTCAAACAATATTTATTTAATAATTTTGATCAAAAACATAAATCCTTTATCAAATTCAATGCGAAATTTTATGAAATTTTCGAATAACTTGACTCATGATCTTCGTATAAAATATCCGCTGTTTTGTTTCCATTTGTTTCGGTGTTCACTATTTCCAGTTATTTAAAACTAGTATACAAATTGAGCGTTTTAGACATTTGTATTACAAAATAAATGACTTAATAAAGCATTGTTCCTATAATCAACTAATCATTTTGTTGTGAACATAAGTTAGGATTACTTCATATATGATAACTTATGTAGAGCTCGGCTTATCTATGGAAACTTAGGGTAATTTATATCTCTTCTTTTAAATGTCTATTATAATTAAAATTTATTTCGATCACTAGGGATTCTTTTCTTTTATTGAAAGAGGAAACAGACGGACAGACATCTCAAATACATAACCTGTCTTTTACAAACTTAAAATCATCATAACATTTATTAACCCAAATGTATTTTATCGAAAATTCAAGCTTAAATTGTTAAAAAACATTATTTTTAATAATTATGTATGTAATTTTTTCATATTTAATTATTTAATTAAATTTTATTATTTGTATTTATTCTTTAAATAATGATTAAATTATTAATTAAATTAATTATTAATCATTATGTATTAATACTTATAAATTATATTGAAATAATATGAAATCCAGATATAGTACTGTAACTTTGATAAACATGGAAAATGAAATAGTTGTAGGAAAATATTTTGTTGAATTAGAGTTAATTTAGTTACATTTACACAGCAACTGTTGCATTCGTGGGCATAGGTTTGATGACAATAAAGCTGAATATTGCAGTAAAACGCATACGCATTATAATAGAAGCAATAAATTGTATTTGTAAATGCTTCTAATGGATGCAATAAATTGCATGTCTCTCCAAGAATAATAATAAGCTATTATGAGTCTAACGAAATAGCAGTCAAGAAGCCTCCCAATGGGCTATTCTTGATATTTCTGATATTAAAGGTGTGCTAATATTAATATCTCTCTTATAACTCTTATAACTATCTTTCATACAACTCGGATAACAGCTAACCTTTAGTACATCTAAACCAATAAAATATTGTCAATTTGGTGCTAATATAGTCTTTAAATAAGTTATATTAAACAACTTCACGCCTAACATCTTTCATGTAATTTTAGTGGATTATCTCAGCAAAAGAGTTTTGCATATGAAAGAAAAGTTTATTCAAATTTGCCAAATTCAACATACATTCTACATATATTGAGCACATTTACTACAGATTCACTACCGATTCACAACATATTCACAAATGCGTTCAATTAAGTTGGCAGTGATCTCACACAAGTGAACTTTAAATATATCGCATTTCACTTCTTGATAGCTCTTCATTTTGATTTATTTCTTCATTATAATGATTAAATTAATGCGAGAAATTTTCAATTTTAATTATATTTTACTCTCAGTAATAATTATTTGCTATCTTTTGGCCATTTTATCAATTCTTAAAACTTCATCAGTTAATGCTGACACTGATATCAATGATCCGCTATTATGGGATAATGTTTTTAAAAATAGAAACGACGATGAATGGCGAGATCTTTGGCACTCAGAGAAGCATAAGAGATGTTACCAGGACTTGCTTCTGCATATGGAATGGGTTTGTGCTAAGGATATCTACAAACTGCGAAAGAAGAGACAACTCATTGAAGGTAAACCAATAAATATCTAACTCATAACTAACTCTTTTACAATTCAACTTAAATTTAATTTAGTTTAATTAATTTAATTAAACTTAGTGTTATAGCAAATAAAAATTTAATTTAATATAACTAAGTAACGAACTTAACTAATATAACTAACTTATAACTTAATTTAACTGCATTATTGATTGCAAAAGTAAATTATATATAAAAGCTTTAGATAATGATTCGGAATTTATGTTTCAATAATAATCCAAAATAATAATAGTAATTTTTAGAGGATTTTGAGGATTTGCAAAAGTGATTATGCATTTGAGATGTCTGTCAGGCTGTCTGTCAGGCTGTCTATCAGGCTGTCTGTCAGGCTGTCTGTCAGGCTGTCTGTCAGGCTGTCTGTCAGGCTGTCTGTCAGGCTGTCTGTCAGTGCCCCCAAACAAGAGAAAGACAAGTGCCCACTAAAATAGTACCCTTTTAACTGACTTATTTGATGTCTAATATGACTTTTAAGTTGCAATTTAAGACTAGAATAAATAACCAATGCCTGCATAACGTATAATGAATATTATATCAAAGTATTGTTGAAAAATTATAATTTATAATTAAAATTATAATTAAATTATTATTATACATATTCTATAATTTTAATAAAAACATTACTATAGCATGCAAAATTCGCTCATTGTGTGGTCATTCTTGTTTAAATATGTTTATTTTGTCAATTTTTTTTATAAAAGAAAGTAAATTCCAAAGAAAATGGCAAATTGTTTTGCATCTCGACTTATCAGGCCTTATATTATCAGTGGGTGTCAAATAAGGCCAGTCAATAGTGAGCTATTAATGCGAGTATTTTAGATGTTGAAATTGTCCACCTTTTTGCTCAAACATTTTTCACAAAATTTAATTGTGTCAACTTTTAAAATTTTTAAAAGCAATTTAATTATGGACTTTTTTAGTTAATTTTTTTGAGCTCATAATTAGATTATTGATAATTTCGTTTAATTCAGAATCAGAGAAAACTATTTTCGGTTTATTGGAAGTGGACTTTACATTAACGGTACCACTTTTTAAAAATATTTAATCAAAGATTTTAAAAATTATAACTAACAAAATTAAAATGAATAATACTCCAGAACTTAATTATAAAAATTAAGAACTTTTTAAATACAACATTTAAAATTCACAATTTCAGTGAATTGATCAGTGTCTTTGAAATTGTGAATTTTAAATGTTGTATTTAAAAAGTTCTTAATTTTTATAATTAAGTTCTGGAGTATTATTTAAATTATGAAACAACATTAATAAAAAATTATTTAAAATATTAAAAATTAAAATGATTGCAAGTAAGGCATTAAATATAGAGGTTCACAAGAATTTATTAGAAAACTCATATAGAATTGCTGTTTGTCAATGACCGGCTTTATTTCACACACGATGTACGAGTATTATAAATAGATCGATATAATAAAAGCTAATTTGACGACAATTTCTAGTTGCGTCACTTATATTCTCTTTTTATCAATAATTGATAATTTTTATATATTATAAATAATTACATTCAATACTATAATTCCAAAATACTCGTCAGTTATTACATATTACATCGTCAAAATTCTCGCATACGTATTAATAAAGGATTCAAAAATATTTTTACTCTAAGATATTTATTAAACAATTTGGCTCACAATTATGAACATTGTTTTTAATATTTTAGACCATACAATGTACTTTAACAATGCTCTCTCATCGACTTACGACACCTTACCATATATAAATAAAAATGAAAATATATTTTATATAATCTCTTGTCTTTCTTTTCTTGATCGGAGAGAAGCTACAGAATGATATTTGATAACACATCTTTAATCCATAGGTTAACATTTATCTAAGTAAAAAATCGGGCAACAAATTAATTTATTATAACT
>JAQIYA010002127.1:0-10626 GCA_034699355.1 Microtritia minima
CTCGTTGGAATATTATTTTTATCTTTTCTGATATAATAAAAATTAAACCAATTCGACTAAATAAGGAAAAAGTAAGAAATTATGTATTATAAAAGCAAACAAAGTTTAAATAAATTAAAAATGCTGATCGTTTGTATGATTCAAACATGTTTATTGCCAAAGTTATATTTTAAAATTAGTTTTTTTTCAAACCATAATTATTTCAAAACCAAATTTTCTTTAACGAAATCAACACATATTTTATTCGTAATATTTACAATACACAACATATAACAAATAATTACATAACAATTATTGCTACTAATAAATTAAAATATATAATTGCGAATTCAAATAAATTTTTATTAGTTAGGATATAATAATATTATTTATAACAATAATTAGAATTACATTAGCATTAAATTTTAAGTTAATAATGAAATTTTTGTGTCCCTTATTAGAGACTTGTTTGTATGAACATAGAAATTAAAATACATAAAACAGTTAATGAACTGGTAATTATTACCAAATATAATTTTTAAATTTTCGGTTAACATTTTTTTTAAAGCATTCGAATAATTTTATCACAAACTCATCACAATTTGCTTGTTTTATACTGTGTGACCAGTTTTTCTCTGATTAATTCTCTTGACGAACATTTACGACACAACATTTTTATTCTTTAAAAGAATTTTCACAAAATTCTTCAAATCTCAAGAATTCCCGCTCGTGTTTCATGTGTGCGCAAAACAAAACATAAATACAATTCAACTATATTATCAAATTGTAATCAGTGTTTGTTTAATTACTCGAAATTGACCCTAACATTCTATGTTAAAGTGCTCACAATAAAAACACATCTCTCGTTAAAATGTTAAACATTAGCAATTTATTATTCACACCTTATAAGTAAGTAAGTAATGATAGTTTGCTAAAACTGATGAAATGAGAATTTTTTTTCATTAGAATTTTGGTGAAAATGCAAATATAGCATACAAATTCATATGCGGACACACGTTATTTATATTTTTATCAAATACAAAATATAATAGTCGAAATATGATTTGGCTCACAGCGAAACTATTTTATTAAATTTTCCCGTTAAAAAATTTATTTTTTTTATTTTATAGTCAAAAAATCTTTTGAGAAAAAGAAAGAAAGATAGAAAGAGAGAAAGAAGAGAACGGAAAAATTTTTCAATTGCTAACTGATCTGAGGATTGAGGTTCGCCAACGAATTTAGAGACAAAAACATTAATTCCGGTGCATTTATCATGGGTTAAGATTTTATTACTTGCCATCTAAACGATAGGAGGAGCAGACGAAAGTCAAAGAGTAAAATAAGTTATACAGAGAGAGAAATATATTATATTCGATAAGCGTTTCAAAAATGTTTGTTTTTCCGGTTTACTGATAAGGGGTTTCGAAATGGGTTTCGTCATTCACGCTCAGCAACTCGTTCAAACCTCTCGAAACCCTATTTTTATATATATCCTAACCATTTAGTACGGACAATGAATAATACAGTTTCGCTTAACGGGAAATCGCTTTTGACGCGCGATTTCATTTTCACCCAAAAAACTGATTTATGTGTATTACACCTTTAAATAGCAGTCTCGCGAAGCAATAACTTTAAACAGAGCAAAACTGAGTTATTGTTATTTGGGATTCCGGCAGACAATCAAAACAAAAACACTTAATAACGATGAGAGCCGGTTAGTGGGCGTTCATCGTTAGCGTAACAATTTTGGTAACACAGTCGGAGACCTCAGTTTAAAAAACCTTTTTTCTTGTGCGCATCGATTAAACAATGAGACCTAAAAAAGTCAAATAGAGGTATATTTCGAGAGGTAATTCTACCATCGCTTGCATAAATTCAGAATCTTTTATGCTTAATTGATTAGTTAACAGAATTATTAAGCACTAATAAACAAATGAGCTTATAAACTGATAACTTATTTAAAAAAAACTTTACAAAATAAAAACTAAAACACATTCTAGTTTCGCTAAGGAAAAAATTAAAGTTGTAAATAATCATACAAACAAAACAAACTGTATAAATATTGGTATACGCGGTATATTTTTAATCTATTATCTTTGTATATATAGCACTCTTAGATAGAATATTAAATTATGGACAAAAGAATTTTTATATTTATTTAGGCTAACAATTTTAAATCCAGAATATTGATCATGCATTGAATGAATAATAAAAATGGAGAGTTTGCCATTAAAATCAATGTCGAAAATTTTGACGTTCATATCAGAAATAAATTAAAATATCGTTTTGTGTTTTTCTTAGTTTTTCGTCCCTAATATAATAAACTTGAAAATTTAAAGCAAAACCTTTCACTGATAGGCAAAACCATCAATCATTCGATGCCTCAAATCTCACGCGAGCCAACAAAAACGAAACTCAATTTAATTCTACTTTATTACTGTTTAAATATTTAATACAGTCAGCCTTAGTTTTTTTTGTTTGCAAGAGACGGTAAAATATTGTACTTTAATTATTGACTACTGTGTACGGGATCGAAGCGTTTCTGGTTAATCAGCAAAAATTAAGCGTTAAGAGCTAGTAATTTAATTATAAAAAAATAGTGACTTAGGCTTTATTGTCTTTAATGAAACCATTTTTTTAAGACTCATTATCGCGCACAGCAGACCGGCTTATTATATTGGGTCCTAATTAATTGAAAGTTCGTAAGATTTTCTATCTTAAATAATATTTAGTGAGCAAAACATTAATTAATATTTAAAAATATTGAGCTGTGAGTATAGGCTTAGATTTTTGTTTCCAAATGAATGAATTTCAAAATTTGTTTTTTAAAAAAACAAATACCTAAACTAATGAGTTAGATTTTTTTGATGTCTCTAAATGCTAATTAAGTTAATAATTGTTTAGAAATTTGATGACATAAGTAAAAATATGATAATATTTTCACGTTAATTTGTGTTGTTTTTCAAACCAAAATTGAAGCGTTAAATATAAGAATATATTATATATATTACTGTGGTTTTAGTGTGATTTTTGGTGTGATTTAGATATTCTCCTTATTGAAGGAGAAATCTTTGGTCTGTGTTTAGCTCAACAAATTTTTGTTACGATAAACAAATGTTTATTTTATGCATTGATAAGAACAGTTAATCTGTTTAATGTTAAAAAATAACTTTTATGTTGCGTACATTTGCGGTGTGTGTGTGTGTGTGTTTATGTATGTATGTGTTTGTGTGTTGAGGTTTTTTTGTGGATATAAACAATTTTATGCTTGTCATAAATTTGATTGACTAGATATACTTGTAAATACACATCAACTTAGGATACTTAAGCAAACAAAAAAACTCTTTGGTTTTCGCTCTGACATAATGTTTGTGTATTTATATATAAATTGAAAACGAGAGGAGAGAAAAAATTTCTGAATCTACACGAGGTTTAAGGGTTGTAATTGAAAATAACGTTTCGATAAGATCGGTGCAAATTATACAAGCAATTCATTTAAAACAGAATGAATATCTAAGTTCTAAATCAAATACAAGACTCATTTCAAATAAATCGTAATTTGAGTTTTACGATATACTGCTTTAAAATCAGTTTTGTATTTTTTGTGTGTATGTGTTTAACTCATATAAATCTAGTGATCACGCCTTTTATTACCACATAATTTTTTAAATTCATTTAGAATTTGGTTTCAATATTTTGAGTGCAATTTTTGCACTAAATTAATGCGATTTGAATTTTTTCTTTTACTATTTCTTTCTTTTGTTTTGTTTGTCCAAACTTATTGGCCAATTGGGGACACAGACCTAACCGGCGTTTTCTTGAACGCCGAATTTCGTCTGACCAGTGAGATCGGTTCGTTGACAGTGGACAACAGAGCCCATGCGGGCGCCGACCATTCGGGCGGTTTTAGCTGAGCCGTCGGGGCCGCGGACTGAGCGGCCGAACTCAAAAACTGGCCCACAGAGCGATAGTCAAAGCCCATTCCGACTGTGCTCGCGGGCGGCGGCGCTCGTTGTCTCCAGTTTGGCGATTGATGGGCGGCCGCCAACTCAATGTAGGGCGAGAGCCACGGCTGCACAATCGGGTGACCGTTGGCCGTGCGGCTCACTATCGGATACGTGATCTCGGGTGGCGTTGTCGGTGAGGTACTGCTGGAGGTCGAGGTACTGGCGGGCGGTGTCGGTGACGGCTGGCTCATTGACACCATTTGATTTGAGGCTGTGGTTTGCAAATGCATAAGAAAAATATTGAGTTAAATATTTAAAAATTGATTTTTTAAAGTTAAAATATAGAAAAAGTTTAAATTTTAGTTATTTTGTTTAAAGAGTTAAAATTAATTGTATATTTTTAAAATTAAAAATATTTTATTTTCCCCGGTATTTGATTTATAAAGGAAATTATTTTTCTAAAATTTTCTAATGCTTTCCTATTGTATAAAATCTAAATTAGATTTAATGTTTTGATTTTTTCTATAATTTTTAATATTGCATATCTTATTTTTTTTAATTAAAAAAACACAACAAATTTAGTAAAACTGATTAAGTATGATTAATTTTTTCCTATTAATGTCAGTTCAAATTTTCATTACCTATTATCGTTTTTTTGTTTAGCTATTTAATTAGTATTATACTGTACTCTAAGTTATTTATATACGTATATATATTTTTAATAATAAATATAATTAACTTAATAAACGCATCATTAATGATCTACTAATGTAGCTATTACTGTAATATGTTTTTTGTTTAGCTTTCTTTCTCCATAATACAGTTGATGTCAATACTCATTTCCTTAATGAAAATTGAGAAAACAGTGCAGTAAAAAATATATTGGACCCCATCAGCAGGGTATGGAAATTGGTTTGAAAGCTATTTTACGACATAAGAATATAAATTAAAGTGCCACTTAAAATGTAACTTTAATAGAGTTGGCTACTAAACTAAAATGTCGAGAAACAGTTGGTTAAGAGATACCCGAATTGGATATTTGCTAAATTTCTCAATACAGCACATCATTGAGAAAGACATACACACACACACACGGACAGTATAGATGAGGAAACAAACATTACACAAGAGAAAAGAAAACAAGAAACAAAAAGCCTCTATTGACTAAAATATATTTATGCGATACATATTTCGGTGCGTCACACTCAATGTAAATATCGATAAATATATTTATTATTATTATTATTATTACCATTATCGCTGAATTCGCTGCCACTGTTACGGGTCATCATATCTTTTGGCTCGATATAAGGCACGAAATGGCATGACTGACGAAATGACTGTAATTAATAGCTAATTTATGATGCGATGATAGCACCGGATAATAAAATACATGTTTGTACGTGTGTATCGTATGAGATCTTGTTGTCGCGCTATTTGTTTTTTGTTTTTATTTTGTTTTTGGTTCTCTAGAAAATTCAGTGTGGATATGGTATGACAAAAATGCGAGACTGATTTAGCTTTTAATATAAGTATAGTTCTTATTTCTCGCTAACGTTAGTCTTAACCTGTGCCGACTTAACTAAAGTATGTGTGTTGGATGTTAACTACATTAGCGGAATAGAGAGAAATAGAGATTTACTTCTTCACTGTAGCAGTACTGTTACAGTTTTTCTGGCAAAGGTATTCAGCATCGGCTTGTGTTTATTACAGTTTTCTAAGTCCACGCTCAAAGTCTAGACCAAAGAAAATAACTAAGAAAAAAACCTATCGCTTTCGTCAGCCATTGTATCATTCATTAAAATATCTATTACGCCTTATATCAGATGCGGCTAAATATAATTTACTATACACGGGAGAATATTTAATAAATAAAACTAATGAAAAGTAAAGAATAGGGCGAAGAGAATAAACCTAAACTAAACCTTATCTAACGAGGTATAAGAGGCCTATTATATAAATAAATAGTTTCCCTAAGGAATGATTTATATATATAGATATATATATTTTATGCGATTTACTTTTATGCAACATTTACTTGGATCGCTCAGAGCGGCAGAGAAAAAGTTTCAATATATTATAGATATTCCCTCGTAATTAACTGAGTCGACAGCTAACAGCTCGACTGACTTTTATTATAGCCCACGGTTTTAGGGTTTTGCAGAAAATGCGAGCTCAATATCATAATTATTTAATTATTTATTTCATTTTTCTCGAACCGATTAAAAAAATGTTTCGCACCAAATCAATGCCAGAGAACAGTGCGATTTGAAAACTAAAGAGTTTGTTTCATGATTTGAATCGACGCTCGCACGACAGTAGCGTTTGTGCACATTTTGCACGACATTTTGCTGTGTCGTGCGAACATTAAAGCATAGTTGACGATCGAGAAACGATAGTAACTATGATTTCAGAGCGTTTCGACAGAACTTTTGAAGGAAAAAAATGATGGTTACACTTTTCAATGTCAATGTCACTGTCACTGTCACGGCCATCGGCATGATATGGTATATTATCTGCTAAAGCCAACAGTAATAATGCACACTGTAATACAGTTATGAAATAACAGCGTTTATCAATATTTATTATATATGACAGTAAAATTTGCAGCACAATTATCAGCAGGAAATTAATACATAAAAAGGTTGTTAAATGATAACAATCGATAAAACAGAATACCACGTGAATAATGTAATTACCAATCATTTCTAATGGCATAACTTTGTAGTCTAGAATTTGGTTTCAAAGTGCAAATCAAAGGTAAATATTGAGAAAAAAAACTATTGGAAAAGCAATTCAGGATTTGTTAATCCATAGAAAATTTTTTCCAATTTTTATTTCCGCTCTCCAGTACTTGACAAATGTCTATAATCTGCGCGCAAATATCAATATAATATATTACAATTGGAAAGATTTTATTATACAGTTGTAAAATTGGTTGAGTGTGTGATTTGTTTTGGTTTTGTCTGCCAAACATCATAATCCGAATATGGTGTGAGATAATACGGAAACCGTATTTCAGGCAGCCGTTGAAAAGGCTGGTAGTTATAGCGAGTTATGCAAGTTTTATGACTGACAGAAAAACACAATGCGTTTCGAGTTTCGAGCAATTTTCTAATTAAAAGTTTAGAAATAGATTCTCAAACCATCTGGTGTTCCACTGTTCAGCTAATTCTTATGTTAGAGAGATCTCGTTTGACATTTATGGAGATTGTTAATGATGAGGCTCATAATTTTTGCGCATAAAAATAAATTTTCAAACACATCTTAAAACGAGTAGTTAATCTAGTTTAACCATATATTATAATAATACAATATTAGTATGATTTTCAAGTCTAAAATTGCAGAAAAAATTGTATTTATTGTAATGTTTTATAACTACTGGAATAAAAGATCTAATTTTTGATTATAAACGAATTTAAAATATTAATTGTCAATTAAAAATTTTTAAAAATAAATCAGCTGACAATTCATACGATAGAAATTTTAAATTAGTAATAATAATATAAATAACTTTTTATTCTCGTTATTTTAATTATGTTTTAAAAGTAAGTTATTACTGGTTATAATTACCATTATATCATTCTTAAGCAAAATTGAATTTTTAAAAATTTAATGGAGTTTAAATGTCACTGTAATGATTAATCTCTAATATAAGGCATTTTTTATAGAATTATAAAAATATTTTTTGATGATTTTTTTATGCATTTATAGATAAAATAAAACTAATCAATAATTTGAAATAAATATATCGCTAATAAAATAAACCAACGCTCTAACTATAAAATAATAATGATATTAAATTTAATATTATAATCTCATATAATAAATAAACATTATATACGTATATAACAATAAGTGAAATTTCATTTTTAGTGAAGTCACATGAAAATATAATCTATTAAAACTTAATAACTAAGTTATTAATAAATACTTAGTTAAATGTTAAAATATCCACTAAACTATATAATAATTTTAATCATATCCTAAAAAACACATAAAGAAATAAACCAATTCTATTATTATAACAAACTTTAAAATTAATTAATGTATATAAAATAGAGCGACAGTATTTAAGATAAGTAAAGTTAATAAATGAAAAGTCGCTTAAAAATTGTTGACATTAATAAAACGTTAGCAAAATTGAGCCTTTAGTTTATATTTTATTAAAAACTGAATAGAAATAAATATCACAAAAGAAATGGTAGCAATCCTTTATAAGAATATCCGATATTTTGTGAATAAATGTTTTATTACTTTTTTTGTAAAAAAGAATCCCCAAAACTCTGTTTGCGATAAAACTATTTTACCTCTCAATGTATTGTCAAGAAAGCTATATTTCTTATCCATTCTCTAAACTCTTTATATCGTTTGTGATATTTCTATTTCACATAAGTTTAAAAATTGCTTTACAACGAATAGGAGTGGGATTTTTTTACAATTAAAAAAGACTTCCGATTTATTTCAAATAAAAAAAATAATACTTTTTCTTCTCTGAAATCTCACAAAATCTTTATAAAAAACAATCACAGTTTAACAATCAATATTCTTCATCGACTAAAGCAAATAATAAAATATCATTTAATTTGTTGTATTTTCTTGAATAAAAGTTTTTTTCCATTTAATATAATGCCATATAAAATTTAATCACCAACAATGAACAATAATTTTTTATGAACAGCCATTCTCTTTGCGCGAAATTCTCTTTCGTAACTCTTTTATCGACATAAATGACTTTTATCTTTATAATAATTATTTTGTTAATCAAATAATGGCAATTGTGCAAATTATAAACTAATAAAACTAAATAACTAAGTTATAGAAAAAATATTATCAAATGCTAGATAATTAAATGCTGGAAAAATATCAATTTACTAAAATGCAAAAATGATGGCTTAAATTTACAATTTATTAAAATATATAGTTAATACTGCGTATTTATTAAATATAATTAACTTTATAATCAATTAAATTGTGAATAAATTTTGATGATAAAGTTTGTAATTTGAAGTTAACTACAAATATTATATTATAGGCTATAATAGGCTATAAGATAATATGTTTTTTTTATTCCATTAAAATAATGTTTAAATAAACTTTTTATTGAGATGGAGATATTCAGGATAGCTGTAATGACTTATATTGAATTCATGTAAATATATTATTATGTAATTTTATGTTAAAAATGTGTTTGTAAATTATTTTAATTCTAATTGAATGTGAGAGAAAAAATTAAACATATTAATGCAAATTTTTAGTTTAGCCGAATTTAGAATTGAATTTCCATAAGTATTATATAAAATTGACTAAATTGTATAATTTTGATAGCTCTGTAAAGTTAAAATTAAGCTCGAATTGAATTATTTTACATTTAAATATATAAATTCTAAACTTACCAATTCGTTTTAAAACAGTTTATAAATAGAGTTAAAAATCAAAACAAAATTGCAATTCAAAGTGGAATTAAAAGTATTGTATTAAACGAATAGAAAAAGTATACACGTTTGAATAAAGCGCAACTTTAAACTACAGTATTAAAAATTTTATACACAAATTAATCAATAATAGATATTCACGTAAGCTTTTAGTATTTTATAAATAATTTAGCAGATGGTTAAATATTAATGTTTAATTGTTGTAAAAAACATTTGTAAGTATAGGAACTTGTAAAGCATTACGTACTCTATTCAAAATTAAATAGATTTTATTTAGTTCTACAGGCCATTCATCTTATTTTAAAGTGATTCAATATTAACTTTTAGCCTAATGTTATCAAAAATATATATATAAACATATTTTAAAAATTTTATGTTTACAAACTTTAATTAATTTACTTGGGATTTAAAAATTTTCATAATTTTCTCTTTTAACATTTATTTCATTCATTAAAACGCCAAAACATAAACTTGATGTACTGAGTGTGCCACGAGGAGCGCGCCACTTACGAATAGTCATAAGACTTAGAAACATGTTTGACTTATTTTATCTCTTTGTTGTGCTTTGCATTTTATTGTGCGCTCACTAATTTTTATTATTCAAAATTATTAATTCAGTTTGAGTTTTATTTCTCTTTTTATTTTATTATATATTAATTGAGTTCGTTTTGTAATTAATTACAAATTTGTGAATAATAATTTTAAAATGACATAGAAAAAAGTTCTTAGTATTCAAGCATTATATTAAAACCGAAATTAATAAAATTAATACCCAATTAAATAAGAAAACTTTAATTAATGTATTTAATAGTCTAATCAAACGCTGTCAATCATGTATAGAAGAGAATGGACAACATTTTCAGCAATTATAATAAATTTTCTTATTAATTATTAATTATAAATAAATACAAATAACTTTTTACCCTCTGTGAGTGGCGCGCTCAACGTGGGACACCCAGTATAAATCCCTATTATAGTGGTATATTTTCTAAGCATTATTTGTTATTTGTTAGAATTTCATTGTAAATTGTGGCAATATTTTAGCTTTTAATTTTTTGCTGTTTATTTAAGTCTAGAAAATGTTATCTTAAATTTAGATATAACTTATTTTTCTGCATTAATATTCATCTTAAGTCTATTAGACTTGTTTATCAAAGAAAGTTGTCCCGAAATATTATGTCTAGAAAAGGATTTAAAAATTATTAATATTGACTTTCATTTATTTTTTTTAGACACTTACTTTCATTTTTATAGATAAGTAAAAG
>JAQIYA010002128.1:0-10625 GCA_034699355.1 Microtritia minima
ACATTCTATTGACAAATTCGTTGATAATTCGTTCTCTATGCTAAAACGTTCACAACACTGAAATATTATGTGCATAATTAGATTTTCTTTATTTATTTATGAGATAAAATATAAAATTGAAACTTAAATGATTATCTTTAATTTAACTTCAAGTCTAGTATTGGTGCTAATTGTTTAGATAAGTCTTTCGTTAACTCGTTAAGTTTATGATTTCAAATAATTCGAGTACAAATGCAATTGATTGTAATTTTCACAGCAGTGAATTATTATACAGATATATTAAAATTCGATATAGTGAATACCTTTATAGTGAACATTTCGGTTTAGTAAAAGGCTTTAAAATGCCCAATTGACGTACTTTAATCATTGTTAATATTTCAATATTGTTAATGTTTCACTATATGATCAAATATTTGGTCTCAAGAGAGTTCACTATACCTGTCTTTTATGGTGAGACTTGTGAAATGTGTTCGAAATGCCTAAATGTTCACTATAAAGGTATTGACTATATCGAAGTTTTACTGTATTTAGTTTTAACATATTTATTTAGTTTAACTTTTTATTATTAATTTTATTATTTGATTGTGAAAATTAGTGAGATATAGTGGTTATGTTTTTGCGTTGATTTAAATTTAAATCAAGACAAAATAATTTTTCTTAGAATAGACTGGGAATGTGTTCAGAAAACTCACGACTCATAGTATTGCCCACAAAGACATCTTAAAGTAAAACTATGATTACTTAAATCATGATTTCACAAAGCAGTCCTCTTCTCGAAAGTTTATAAATTAAAAATGCTTTTTTTTATGAATTATTGTTGTTTAAAGTTAAATATAAAAAGATTAATTTATTAAATATGATTAGTTGTGATTAAAATTGTTAGATTTTATATAAATTCTTACGCCGTCACATGTCCTTTAAGTATGAATCATTCATACTCTGTGAATAATAAGTAGTAAAGACTGATTCAAATACAATGACGATATTTAAAAATAATAAAAACATTTGATAACGCACTGAAGCCGAAAATTATTTACCTCACAAATTCTTGACATTGCACTAGAGTTGATAAGAGTGCAACACATGTGTCAACACATGTGTCATCTCTGAAAAGTGTTTTTTAACACTCTTTACTACGCAAACAGTCTTAAGAATATTTGCTTTGAAAACTTTAATTTACTTGAAGATAAAAATAATGTTTTTGACCTTTTTTTTAAAAATGTTCTTACAGTTTATAAAGCTGTCGATTCTTTTCAAATTCTTCGCTATTATTCAAAGATAAGATTAGGCGCAAAGCAATACAAAAAAATTGCATAAGTCATAAACAAATTTATCATATGACGCCTCACGCAGAAAACAAAAATATAGTATAAGCCAATTGGCAATATTGCAATTATGCAAAACGCAAAAAATCACATTTCAACACATACTTATTAGTTAATAAGGCTTTCCTAAACTCTATTACGTAAACAAGGAGTGGAGTGGAGTGCAGTTTCTTATCCATTCACTATTACTTTTGGTTATATATAAGTTAATTCAATTGAATTTTCACAGAATTCTACAACTTTTAATTGATGTTTGCCATGTATATAATATAGGGTTATTCCCTTATGAGCGATACTTGATTTATCATTTCTATCAGAGCTATCAAACTCTAACCAATTCTTATAAAGTGAATTATTTGTTGCTTAACTTAATGAAATAGAAATGAATAACTTGTATTCAATACTATTGGCGATATTAATCATTTTTGGTAATTTTATTGCTGAATCGCAATCGCGAAGCATCTCATTCAACAGTGAAAGCAAGAAGAATAATGATGTCTCGTTAAACTTTTTCAATTTGTTATCGCAATCGAAAGATTTCGGAGTACTTGTCAGAAATAAACGACAATCTGGTCCAACCATTAAAGTGAGAAAACCAACGCTTTCCTTACGCGCCGAAGAGGAATATAACATCTTTGAAGATATTATTGGATCATTGAGACTGTAATCACCAGTTAATTGTTTGAGTATTCGGTAAATTTTTATGACAACCGATAAGCTATTTTTATATATTTAACTAATTTTTTTAAAAAATAATTATAATTGTTTTACAAATATTGTAAAAATGTTATCATATAATCAATATGTAAATTATTTCATTATCATCTTATGTATCATCAAATCTTGATGTAATCTATTATTATTTATGTTATACACTTTAACAAAATCATAATGTAAATAATACAACTTATTAAAGCATGTCTAAACATCAATTTGTAACATAGGTATTACTTTTTACTTATTTTCTACTTTTAATACCAAAATAAAAGCATTCGAAAATATGAATTTCATTTATTTTGTGATTCTTAAAAGAATGATCTCAAATATGATGCATCCATAATGTTATCTAGTAATTGTTGGCAAAGTTAATACTGAATTGATTACTATTACCGATAATATAAAGCAGTACTGCTGTGAATTTAATTGCACTGCAAGAAAGTGAAATTTTCTAAGAATTACTTCATGTAAATTTTCGATATATAGTAAACTTGTTTAAAATCTCAATTGAATGTTCAAATAATTTACATGTTTGAACATCAAACATATAAAGTGAAAGTTATAGTGAAAGTTTCAATTGTGTGAACAAATTTTTTAATTTAAGATTTCATTACATCGAATTTTTATTAATTACAATTATTTTATTTCTGAGGCAATAATCAATAATAACAGACACAGGAATATAAAAAATAAACTTTATTTTTCTTCCTTATTTACGGGAATTTGGATAAATTTAGTCTTTACAATCGCAAGCAAAGCAGTGAAAGTGAAGATAACTGCTGCGCCGCATACGTACACCAATATTTGAAGATAATATAATACTGATAACGGCTCTGAGACATTATTATTTGTTACATTAGTTAATGGCATATCAGATAATAAAATAGTTTTAATAGTTTTTGATACGTTCAGTATTGGATCTGTTATGTTGAAAATATTTTCTTGACTTTCATCCAATATGTAATCAGTCGAATAGGTTTGCGTCAGTGGATTAAAGTGTTGTAAAATCGCAATAACAAAGCCGTTGACTAGTTTGTCGAAGAAACTCATTGAACCAAAAACAAATGCTCCACTGACCTAACAGTTGGTAATTTAATTATTAATAAATAGCTAATCGAAATTCATATATAATAACTAATTTATGTTAAGCTAAAGCATGCAATAAATTTTATTAACATTACAAACCTGTGTCTATTAGCCATTATATGTATAAATTATTGTAAGATACGATATTTAAACAAAATTCAATACCATAATACTTCAATTTTCATAAATTTAATTATTTATGCTAAAAGTGCTAATTATTTGTCGGTTCATTAACCTTTCTTTACTCTTTAAGCTCAGGAATATTATATTATCTTATAATGAAAATTATGTCAAATTCATAATTTAATATTTTACCATAATTTTAGATAATGAAATATAAATATTTATCAATTAAATATAACATACGATATTATCTCCAATCAAGTCAGCAGTCAATGATAAGCTGCCGATGAGCATAGCTGTGCCACCGATACCGAAAAGTGCTGCCACACTGAATACCTGCCATAAGTTAATTTCCAATCCTCCCAAAAGAATCCAAATACATGAGAATAGTCCGAAACCGCATCCAATAATCATAATAAACTAATTTAATTGCGAAATTTAAATTAAAATACAAATAATCATATTTGTTAATAATGATATTGTTTTAATAAAATTAATTATATTGTTTAATTATTGTTATTATGATTTATTAGCATTATTATTTAATTTAATCGATATTATTTAGAAATTATAAATTATATCAATTTTTTAAAATTATTTATAGAGATTATTGACATATCGATAAAATTGAATTTATTAAAATAAATGTTTAAATTCGACTGTAAAACCGAATTTTGTAAAAAAATATATTAGAGCCTTACCTTAGATCCAATTTTAACAGATATTTGTTTTGCTATTAAAGAAAATACAAAGCCGGATAAATAAGTCACAAAAGGAACGATTGCGATATTTCTCTGTAAAAAAAATATTATTTCATTATTTATAAATTATTTAAATTTAAGATTTTAAATATATAAGAAAATTTGATTGTAAAATATTGTTTACTGCTTGTTTATATTTTTCTCTATTAAAAAGTAATTCTTAATAAAAGATTTATTTTTAAGTAATTTAATGTTAACTTATAAACATAAAAATTATATAAACTTTTGCCTATCAATAACTAGTAATAAAAAAATTTATTCAAACGTTTAATGATAGTAATTATTTATATTTAGTTAATTTATATTTAGTAAGATATAAAAAGTTTATTTAATTATATAATATTTGGTTTTTATTTTTAATGTGATTTGTTTTGCATGTTTAAAAAAAATATTTTATAATCTGAAAATAATAAAAATAAAAGAACTTTGAATTATAAAGAAGTGAAAGTAGTAAAATTTAAAATAACATATTAAATAAATAAAATTTGCATTGAAAACTATATATTTTGATTATTTTTCAATTGGGCCTAATTTTAATGAATAGGTTTTATAAAACTAAATAAAACTAAAAGGAAATAAAACTAATTGTTATTGACAGAATTAATTTAAACATTTATGACGACCTAATAACTGAATAATCAATACTACTTTATATAATGTAATTTAAATATATATTATATTAATATATAATGTAATACTTTTGTTATACTTTTGCAAGTCGTAAGCTCTCTTGCAAATACAACGGCGTGTATACTTGAGTGAGATTGACAAACAATCTCGCCATCATATAAATAAAACAGATTTTCCAAAAATTAAATGACTTGAGCCAATCAGACCATATTTTATGCTTCCGATTTGATTTGATTTTAATTGTATTTTTGTCCTTATTTTGGTTATCAAACAAAGAGCCGTCTTCGACAAACAATTCCATTTGATTGACTTTAGGAATTTTCTCAATATTTTTATTGGACCCAAATTCGGAGATATTGATTGAATAACAAGATCCAACCTTTTCACGATAAATATGATTGTCATCGCATATATCTTCTGATATTTGCCGCTCCCTTAAAGTTTGTTGATAATCGGGTTCGCGAACGAAAAGATGAAACAATATAGAAAATATTATACCAATAACTGTTATTAAATGCACGACTTTCTATAAAATTTAATGACAATTAAAAAATATTTATTACTAAATAGCAAATATATTGTATTGTATGCTAAATCAAGAATCACTATTATGTTATACTAAATTGAGCAAATTTAATGTAACATTAATTTCATTCATCCATTAATTAATTCAACTATAAACTATTGATTTATTGATAATGTAGCTTCTGTTATAATCATTTAAAAAAACTATTAAAACATAAATTTAAATTTCGATGATATATAATTGTAATTGTAAATTGTGACACTATATAAAATATAGGTAGAATTTTCTTCTTTGGTAATCAAAGACTCTTTTCACTTGTATTTTATACTAATCTAAAATTTACTTTATCGATGATCTTAGATTTACGCATAAAACTTTGGTGTAATGTGAGTACCCCTTTGTGCTTCAAGATTTATGGATGTGCAAAATATTTTGTTAATCAGAGTATTATAAGAATATTTTAAAGCCCTTCAACTTTCAACATTAAAAGTAAGAAAAATGTTTAAGAACAAAAAAATTGTTATATAGTTTTTATAAATTGAAAAAACTTATTAATCTGTCTCATTAACAATATTCTACTGTTAGCGTTGTAAATAAATAATTGCATAAAATTTACAAAACTTTTTGATTGAAATGCCTTAATGGACTACAATAATAGATATTTAGAAGCAAAAAAAATTGCCAACAATTTTAAACTATTTGTGGGTTTATCTACTTTTCTTTCTTCTTCCAGAGAAGAGAGAAATGGAAAAAGAATATATATATGAATTACATAATGTAAATGATTATATTGACTACGTATCGATTACATAGTCTTAAAATCCATGAAAACTTATTTACGATGGATTTTGTGATCAAAAATTATCTAAAACATAATTGTAGATATATTCTATTCCTCATAAGCCAAATCTTGACCACTAGATTACGCCAGCATTTATGTGAAAACAATTAATAAAATAATATATTGATAAAGTAAATAATATAATTTACTATCAAATAAATAAATGTTGTTAGTTTTAATTACCATAAAAACGATGGTGTCTTTTTTGCTTATGGTTGTCTCTTCTACTCCTAACAGCAATAATGTGATGGAATAGACGCAAATACTTGACGCAACAGTTGCCGCCTGTCTAATGCAAACATAGTCCTATATTATAACTTTTTAATTTTTAAAATAAAATTAGTCGATATCATTGACGATAATAAAATATAGTTTTAAATTCGATTTGATATCTTATCTAATTTTCCGAAAATATATTATAGTATACAATATGGAACTTTCATAAAATGTTGTTAGAATTTCCTTTTAATAATAAAACACTCGCTTTAATCGTGTTTTATAATTAATTTATATTTTGATTTACTAATACTGGTGTTGTGTCAGCGCTTGCTTTGCTTCGCGCTTAAAGTTTATTAGTATTGGTGTAAATGTTTTTGAAAATTTTTTAAAAACATCATTACACTAATTATTTAAGAATACTCGACTAACTTTATCATTACTTTATGCATTGATAAAAATAAGCAAAATATTTTTATTTTTAGTGTATTTGTAAAAATCAACTCATATTTTTTAAACATCTTATCAAAAATATTTTCAAAATAACTCTTATGACAATATGAAAATAACTCTTAAAACATAATGAATTCAATTAAATGTAAAAACAGTTTGTTTTAGGCATAGTGTTTGTAAATAACTAACTAATTGTCAGACAAATTTATATTTTTTAGTTTAAAAAATTAAAAATTGGGATTCTTCGGTCAAATATAATACTTCGAGCAATAATAATTATATTATTAATAGTCCAGTAATTCCCCAATTTAGGCAACTCATTTAGGAAATCAAAAGTTGCCTAAATCTTAACTAATTTAAAAAATAAATTAACTTAAATAAAATACAGCAATATTTAAGTATTATTAATAATTAAATGCATATTATTAAAAATAATTAATAAAGTAATCTACAAATGTTAAGAATGAAAACTAACTTAACATTCACTTATCAGCTTTTAAAATGCAATAAAGCCATAATTGTAAATAGTTTATATTCGATACATTCAATTCTATAGTTGGAAAAGCAATAAAAAAAATAAGTTGATTAACTAAAAGGATCTAAGATAGGATAAGATTTTAAAATACAGTTTATGTCGGTCAGCTTAGCGTACAAATAATTTTACTTGTATCACCTGGTTTATCAACAAATATTTGCCTAAATCCGAATTTCTTAATTAATGCATAGGTTTTCAATTTATGTAATAATTTCTGTTGCCTAAATTGAAGAATTGCCTAAACCTGGCACAAACTGTAAAAACGTAATGTTTGTAATTTGATGCAATAAAGCTAATTCATTTAAAGTAAAACTTATCCATAAATAATTATTTAAATATTTTAATTTTATTTACCGATAAGCATTTAATTCTACTCGCTGTGAAGAAGTGTTTGTCAGGTCAGTAATAAGCGAAACGTGCGCCACCTGTACAGCGGCCCAACCGAATTGAAAGAGCACTATAAAGCTCGCGTAGTAAGAGATTTTAATCGCAAATCCACTTTCATCACAGACAAAGCAGGCATTAAAGATAAATGGAAAACTTAATGCCACACAAATTGTTCCAATCAAATGCCATATCTTTCTTCGTCCATAATTGCAAACTAAATAGCTATAATTTTTATCTGATGCATACCCTATTAAGGGCTTTAAAATAAATAAATTTAATCAATTGCATTAATACATAGTAACAAATTACGGTTGATATGGCGTCGGCCACCTGTCCGAGAAGCAGAAGCAGTCCCGCTATGTTATCGTCAAAATTCAGTTTAAAGTACAACAATGTATAAGAAAACCAAACCGACGCACACAAATCATTATAGATATGTCCGAAACTATAAAATAATCTCGTTTTTAGCGAAAGTTGAGGCAAAATTTCGTATTTAAATGATGTCTTTGTCTCCTTCGTGGACGTCACTGATTCTTGTGATGTCATTGCAATTGAGATACTTGTCGACTATTTCTTGGTCATATAAGTGCCAAACGTAAAGAAAGCATGCAGTTAACTATATTACATAATGTTAACTCGAGTATATTATGCTAACATTTACTCTTTATATTTAGACATATAATCTCGATTAACTGACACTTTTTTATTAGTTATGATAAATACTTTACAGTTTAATTCTATGTTGCATTTAGCGATTATATTTTCAAGACTTTAGGCACATGTGTGCTGAATGAAAAGCCTTTTTAATAAACTATAAACTAATTCAATATATTAAAGCGATATAAAGTATTTTGACATAACGAATATATTTAGAAAGTTATTTAATCAATTAGACATAAAGCCGAAACATATCAATGTTTTTTTTATAAGAAAAATAAATGTCATGTACTTGTCATGTACTTAGCTATTGATTTTTTTGGTGTCAATAATCAATGTTAAAAGATTAGAATTATATATTATTAATAATGATAACACTTGTTTTAATTTAAAAATTTAATAAGCAATTAATTTAAATATTAGTAATTATATAAAAAAAATTTATAGTCTCTTTTGATGCTTGAATTATTAGGATTATATAAGAAATTATGGGATAATTTAATATATTTTTAAATTTATTTATTTTTAATTGTTTTTATATTTGCAATAATTTGTTTTAGTATTTCTAATTTATTTAGTGAAATATCTTAATAATTTAAATTACTAAACATGGTTTATTTAGAGATTTGAAGTAAAATATGAAATTATGAAGATCTAACGAAATTTACTGATAAGTATATCATCAAAAGCAAACCCTATATTAAAATTATTTATTGTGTAATTTTATGAATATATTAAAATAAATTTTTATTTAAATAATTTAACTTAATTAAAAATTTTTAATTATATATCTATAATTGAAATCTATGTAAGAACTCGTATAATAAATAATATTGTAAAATAATGTTTTAAACGGATTTAAAATTTATTTTACAGTAAATAAACTAAATATTTTTTAATTTTTAATCTATATTTTTAAAAGTAATTTAATATTTACATAGCATACCTTATTTTTGAAAATCTTAAAATTAATAAAGTTTAACTGCAGCTACCATTCTTAACAAAATGATATAAGAATTATACGCAAAATTTCCGAAACTAACGATTTATCGTAAGAATTACTTGTTTAAATACAACTTATTATATAAGTTTGTTAAATAACTTTAATATTGTAAATCATTTACAAGTGAAAAAATATGAAATTATTTGTTTATTCATTATTTTATTATTTAACGTCGATTTGCATTTGTATTCTAAGAAAATCATATCAATTAGAATGAAAATGGACTTTCTATGCTATTGAGGAGAAATTATTTTAATAATAATTCCATAATTGGCAAAATAGTTTATTATTTGTTATACAAAAGAGCTAAAGAGCTGATGAAATATTAATGAAATTGTACTCAACGCTGTCATAATTCATAAATAATTAACGATTAAGTCATGTAAGAATTATCAGTGGTTGCTTCTATTATACATATTTTGTCATTTACTAGCAATTACTGCTTTTAAACTAAGCTTATGAAGCAATATTTGAATTCATGTTTAAACACAATGACTATTAAAAACTACTAAAATAAACTAAAAATTATAAATTTAATTATATTCTATTTATAATTACTAAACGTACATAAATATAAACTATTGGATGTAAAAACAAATATGAACATACAAATGAGCTGATTTTACATAATTTTTATTATACGTGTGATACATAAGCGCTCACTACGTTTGCGCGTTATGTATTATAATGGCTTTATAACGACTTTTAATTTATTTCAACCATCTTTTAAATAAAATTATCTAATAATGCATTTATACAATGCTATATATTTGACTAAACTAACGTAAGCTAAATAGCATATTAGTCTCTAATGTTCAACTTGTATCTCATATTTGTAAACTTAAAAATGTACTAATTTGGCATTAACTTTTGACAATAAGGTGTTCCTTTCCTTTATAGGGAGGATAGACGGACAGACATCTCAAATACGCTCGCTTTTGTCAAAAGTCAAAATTAGATAAATATTTGAAATTAAAATAAATTACTTCTCAAATAAATCAATTTTTCAATAGCATAGATTCAAAATTAAAAATCATATCTTATACAGAGTTGGCTATTTATCGTGTATCAAAAGTCATATTACTATATCCCTTAAATGCTATATTACTATATCCAAAACATTATTGAAAACTTACACAAAGATACACTCTTTATTATCAAATAATATCAATATTATCATTAGTTCTTGTGGATAAGCAAAGCATGAAAAATTGAATTAAATATAACAAGAATTATATTGAGCTGATTTTGTATACAATAATAAATTATGATTTCAAATATCTAATGTTTAACTCATTAACAATACTTTAACAATACTTTATTATATTCTACACTAAAATAAATTTTGCAACTAATGCTAGTCTA
>JAQIYA010002129.1:0-10623 GCA_034699355.1 Microtritia minima
TTTCTAAAACCACTTTTAAAGTACACGTTAAATTTTTTTTAATGCTCAAAATCAGTGAAAATGCTGAGCGATAATTGTTTGGCGTTCTTCGACGCCGGAAGCGATACCGTTAGAACAACGATTGAGTGGAATCTGTTGCTGTGCGCCGCGTATCCCAATTATCAGGACATCATACAGCAAGAGATTGATAGCATCGTTGGCTGTGATCGAAGTCCGTCGTGGAACGACAGGCTTAGGATGCCGTTTACTCAGGCATTCATGTGTGAAACTTTTCGATGGAAACCCGTTCTTCCATTAAGTTTAATGAGAAGGTTAGCTTTTATTTATAAGAAATTTTTTACAATTTAAATTGATCTAATAAAATGTATAATGCTTTTTAGATCTATGATATTAATGTTGTATTAGCAGTAATTAAATTAACTAATAATACTAAATTATGCCTTGATTTTGGTATATTTTTTATAAATTCGAGACAATCAATTTTAAATCTATTTTAATCATTAAAATTATTTATTATTATTTTTAATATTTTATAAAAATTTTCTAATTATTTCATCATATCCAGAATTATATTAATATTCAATGTTAAATTTAATCTAATATTTAATTTTATATAGATTATATATAATCTATATAAAACAATTTCAACACCAATGCCAGATTGATCAGCTTTGACACCTGCGCTTAATATAAATTTATTAATATTTATAATTTATAATTTATTATCTTTTATCATTATTCAAGTAAGGTTTAGATCCCATATAGTTATTCTAGTCAAATATTTAAATTTAAATATTTTAATATTAACATTAATCAGGTTTTTCTAATATTTTAATCATATCATGTATACATTTGAACATTTTTAAAATTTCTGTTTTTTATTTAAAGTTTACTTTTTAAACTTGTAATTTCAGAGATTTTAATGTAATTTATTATTTTTAAAAAATTTGCTAAAAGTCCTAAAATTGACCCATTATTAAATCTAAATTAAAACAAATATTTCAATACTATATTTTTAAAATTAAATTTAAGACATAAAAATCTAATTTTAATAATTTATTTTAATTAATTTTAAAATATTTTTTTATATACTGCATAAAATATTAAATTAAAAAAATATAACTATATTTACAAAATATATAATTGTTGTTGAATCCCAAATAAGGTGCAAATTAAAGTTTGTAAAATTTTTAAAAAGAGCGCTTTTGAATGATTATCAAATCAAATCATTTATAGCAATGCCATTCAGAAAATAACGCGATTTAAGATCAAAACAACATACTTTGTAATTTAGAAATTCATGAATATTATTCATAAATTTCTAACTTTATAAACTCATAAACTTTATATAAAGTTACAATAATTTTATTAAGTTTTAAATCCTTGAATTATTAATCGTTATACATGTCACCAGATTTTAATTTAAGCTAAATTATACGATTGACATTTATTTTTGCCATCAAGCAATTAATTGATAAAATCCAAGGAAAAGTTAAATTTACGATTAAGTTTGCGATTACCTCTTTAATGAAGTTTTGATGTTTTGATTCGTATTGGTTTGGCAAACGTTGATTCATTTAATTATCGTTGAAACAGTGCAAACTTTTATTTAAGAACTTAAACGAAATGATGGCAACAAAAAAAAGTTACTGACCATGAACTTAATTTTAACGTTTAAATATAGCATTTCCTGAAATAAAAAGTTCTCTAAGTCGTTGAAGAAAAGTTGATTTAATTTCGTGCCGCCACTCTTAATTTGCCCTTTTTTACGCTATTTCTTTTTTTTTCGAAGCAGAGCTGTCGAAGATAGTTCAATATTAGGACGCTTTATACCGAAAGATACGTGGGTTTTAGTTAACATCTGGGCCGTCCATAACGACCCTAAAGTTTGGGACAGTCCTAATCAATTTAATCCATTTCGCTTTTTGAGTGATGATGGAAAGTATGTGATACGACACGAGTCATTAATTCCATTCTCAACGGGTAAGACAAACGAACAAATTTATGATTATGTTGTGATTAGAATTTATTAATTTTAACGATTTGATTATATGGTTGTTCTTTTTTTCTGCTTTTAAAATTGAGTGCGTATACATTTATTTTTAATAATTAAAGGCTGACTCTGTTTAATTTTAACTAATAGTTTAACAAAAATTATCTTAAAATTCACATGAAAAGTTTATTTTTAAAGCATGCGATAGTCTGTTAAGATTAAGATAAAAAAAATTTAACTTGATTTTTAAAAGTAATTTTTTGTTTTAATAATTTTGAATCTTTATATCAATATGTTATGTATTCTTTATGTATACCTTTAAAATGTTAAGCTAATAATTAATTATTATGAAAATTTAGGCAATAATAAAATTATAGTTTTATGAAATTTATAATTAATTGCAATCCAGTATTTAATAAATATTATTGTGTATAAATAGTTTATATCGAATATCACACAACGGGTTAAACAACTTTTCCCATTTTAATTATAGACCGCTTGTTATTACATAAGCAGAGATGAGCTACTTTTTTGGATAGTGTTTCGTTAAATGACGCGCATTAATGATTGATAATTATTAACCCAATAGGTAAGCGTTCGTGCGCTGGCGAAACGCTGGCACGCGTTTCGGTGTTCCTCTACTTGGCATCGCTTCTGCAACGGTATCGCATCAGCGCTGCCGAGAACACGATCATTACCTTTGATGAGCGTTTCGGGTTAACACTACAACCCAAGGACCGCGTTATTCTACGATTTCAAGCGCGTTCAATAAATAAATCCGATTGCGTGCCATTCCATGCTTTTGAATAAACTATTAAATTACGCGTAAATATTTTTCACAATAAACTTTATAAATAAATACTCAAAACATTCGAATTATATCGAATAATTTTAAGATTTATTTGATAAATAAAATTAATTAATTAATTAATGGTTGAACAAAAGAAAAAGGAAATCAAAACGTGTTACAGTACTGTTCGTTTCTTATACTTAATTTTCGCACTATATTTCAAATTTTTTGTTATATTGTTCGTGATTTTACTTTTAGTAAAATCATGAAGAATATAACGAAATCAATGTTATTTATGCAATGAAGAGTGACAAACATAAATTTTTGATAAACGGCTTGTGATACGCTATACTAAAAAATTATTTTTTTCATGGTTGTGATCTATTTTTTTACATGTATTTAAATATATTTAAGTTGCTTTTATATATATCTAAAGGTCAATTTTCAATGTTTTACGTTTATTTTCGTATATTCAAGTATTGCTACGAATGTCAATATTTTTGACTGAGAGGCCGCTAATTTCGAAACTTATCTGTCAATTAAAGTTTGTGAACTTAAGCGCAAAATTCAGAGCTTCTAAAAATTGTTTAGAACGAGATTTTCAAATGAAACTTTTAGACTTAATATTTTAGCGCTTAGTTTGAGCTTAAACTTAAATAATTGATAATTTACTGAAACAATTTTAATAATTGATCTTATTTAAAATTATTATACAAAATTAAATTGAAAATATTTGTGATATTTGTTAGAATTGAAATAACAAAATATATTTTTCATAATTTTAGTCATAATTTTTACAAAATATGACTTTATTATAATTTATTTATAGTCAAATCATTTGTGACATAATTGATTTTTTGTAACTATCAGATAATCTTTTTCAAATAAAGTTATAGAAATTTTTGCATTTTCAGAATAAACTAGATTTTTTCGTCTATACCAATAGATTCAATGCAACTCACGAATTGGTTAAATTCATTTTAGGCATAATGAAAAATACTTGTAATACTCATCTTTTGTTACCAACTGACTGATTGTTATCAAATAATGTTTATATATTAAATATAATGTAAGTGTGTTTGAGTTAGTATAGGCTTTTGTATAACAATTAAGCTTAATGTTTGACATTTCTGCTCGAAAGCTCGAGACCTAGAGCTTGAGTTTAGTTTAATTGGGTTTGTTAAAATTATTGAGCTTAATCTTGAGACGATTGATATAATTTGAGCTTAAGCTCAGCTAAGTTTTACATTTTATCCCAACCTAAAATGATTGAATTGATTTCTTCTATTTCAATACTTTGCCTCACTTTTGTCGATTATTATTAATATTTGTATCTTCCTATACATATGCAGCAAAAATATTCCTCTTGTGCTCTACGATGTAATATTCTCACTCGCTATCGATGCTTTCATAACTCAATTTCTAACAATTCAATAAGCTTTCTATTTGCAGACAGTTAATTGATTTATTTTTTCTTCTCTATTGATCACATTTGTACTAATTTAGCAGTTGTTCATAAAAATGTTTAAATTAATCTATCATATCTTTCTACTATTCTAAATGATGTATGAAATTTGTTAGTCTTATTTCTTGAAAGTAAAGCAATGGTTGTAATTAAGCGACATATCAATCAAAATTTGTTTAATTAGTTGTCGGCTTAATTAAGCTTATGTTAATTAAATTATATAAGTGTAATGCAGACTTGTATGTCTGACTCAGTTTGGAGTAAATGTAAAATAGTTTTTACATTTTTTAGTAAACAGTTTACATTTTTAAATAATAATTACAATAAATAAAATATTTGAAAATCTCGCTAAAATCAAATTATTATTAAATTTTAAAAAACAGGATATAAAAATAAGATTATAAAACTAGATTAATATAATTACCATTACATTTCATCAAATAAATGCAATTAATTGTCGAATCAGGACGATTGCGAGCTGACATGCCGTCCTTACATGAGCGGTCATGCGGTTATCAAAATTGGGCTTAATTTTCTCCTTAAAAATAAATTTAGAAAACGCCGTGAATTTTTAGCATTTCAAGAACGCCTGATTTTATTTCATTAAAATTTAACATTAAAAATTAAATTAAATAATTTTTAAAAAATAAATAAAATCATTAAATAAGTTTAAATGAATTATGATTGGAAAACGACTTTCTAAAATTCATTATTTCACAATACAGTAAATAATTTCTTGAAAATTTATCAAATTATTTGAATTAGTAGTAAAATTATTTATAAATTTGATTTTAGCATATCGTATTTATTATTTGATTTGTAATATCAACTAATAAGTTATCAGATAAACATATTAAACATATTTGAAGTCTGATGTAATTTTTTACTGAAACCTAATAGATGTGAATGAGTAAAAGAGTTTTTTCATTAATTTTGCAAACTAAACAACTAAATAATGAAAACGAAAAACTAAAAAACAGTCGCAGGAAAAATAAACCTAAACTAATAAATTGCATTCAAAGTGGTACTACTAATTTAATTCTGTATTTGGTTCGCATATTCAAAGCTCAATCAAAAATTATGCACAATTTTTTGAAAAAAGTGTTGCCTACCAATGCGTCGGAGAGGAAGGTATGTAGAAAATAATTATTTATTAAGATAATATCATTTCAATTATTTTTTCTATGGCTTCCATTGAAATGCATGTATAATACTATAAATAAAATATTTTTGAATTTTCAATATTTTTCATCTTAATTTTGAAATCATAATATAATCTACTATTAATCTTTAAAATATACTCCGACACTATTACATTACAAAAGTCTGAAGTTAGAGAGTCTTTGAAATTGAAATCTGAGTCTCTTAAAATAACTATAAGTATAAGTATGTTTGAGTACGAGACTGCAAGTTAACTGTATAAATAACTTTATAATTATAACTTGTGTGAATTAAATCATGAAAATGATATCAAATGTTAAATAGTTAGAGAATGTTCAGCGTAAGAAAAAAATTAGATTAGTCAATAGAAATGTTGGTAAACTTTCTAACACTAAGTAACAGTAAGTAAACTTACTATTCTAATCGAGCACTCTCTTCACTCGTGTTATTTGTATTAAACTTTAGGGCTATTTAAGTACCCTAAATATGCGACGATAGCCCGCACCCCATGTATATGATACGCGATTTATGAACATCTCTGTAGACGTTTAATACATTATCAAAAATTTAAATGTAAAATTTAATAATGAATGCGAAACTGATAGAAAATTACTAAAGACTGAAAAATCTGTAGAAAATGCAATTGTATGTAAAATTGACTTTATTAACCATAGATAAAATTAGATAATAATCTATTTTTTAAAAAATTTACTCTGATTTCTACAATAAACTATTTTAAGACATTTGCCATCAAATGTCTTAAGATTTTGATCATTAAAAACTTGTTGATCGGTTTATCCCATTACATGTGATTATTATATTTTAAGTTTAAATTATATCATTTGACTTTATTATTTACCTTTTTTTTCTTTGAATATATTCAAATCACATGCAAAAACGTGTTAATATTCTTGTAAACAGAGATATTTCATTTACATAATTGTTTCATTGAATTATCTTTTCAAATCAACAAAAAACATGAGAGGCTTCCAAAAACTTAAAATGTTTTAGTCTGATATTCACAATAATATGTTTCGAAACAATATGAATCTCACTTTGAAGTCAATGATAGTTTCTAAGAATTACTATTTAAACCATTTCTTGATTCAATTATGAAAATTTTTGAATTATTTCAAAATTGTTTTAATAGAGCATATCGACCACTAGATAACACTATATACAGTTCTGCAAACTTGGCTCAAGTAATTTCAAAATTTGTATTAAATTTTTCTTAGTTAAATAAAAGTTAAAAGTATTAATTTTTAAATTTAATAATTTCTTCTATAATTATATTTTAAATAAAATTTGATTTTAAAAAATTGAAGTTCACTTTTATGTTGTACGACACGAGTTAATCATATTTTATTGCTTAGTGTATGCTATCCTTTAGAAACTCTATTTTCAATTTCTTTCTCTATTTGCGCACTGAAAGTATAACAATATCTTTTATTATTATTATTATTATTATGATCATGAAAGCCAGAATGCAATTCGCTGTTGACTACACGAACATCTCGTTGACGTCAGGAATTATGATTTCGATGAGAACTAGAAATTTCTAGAGAGTCACTTATTTATTTTGTAAAATTTTGTATTATTATTCCCAATTGTTTGTGTATAGACTTTCACATATTAATAAAATTTTCATAAACATCTATATTTTATATATACATATACATATGTAAACATATGTTTACATATGTTCGGTAAGGCTTTTATTTGATTATCAAATAATAGAATTTTTACGGGTTATGCAAATTAGCCTTTAATTTAATTCAATTACATAACAAGAATTTAATACTAGCAGTTGATAACGGAATAACGAAAACAAATTTATTTTCAAAAGTTAGCTTAATTTAAAGGATAGCACTCGAGTATAGCAATTAATGGTCTAGTATTATAGATTTTCTGTGTTCAACGACTATACAATGTGCGAGTTAATGCAAACCTTATGCAGTTTGAAGGCCGATAACTTATGTTTGTTATAATAAAACTGAACGCTAATGATATTTCTTTGTGCGATGCTCTCTAAGTTACTCAAACGCTCGGTGGGAAATAAAATGCTAGACAAACACCATGTATTAAGCGAGCATATTATTCGCTACTCTTTCATATTGAATATGCTATTTAGAAATCATAATTCAATGCCTGCCTATTTACTGATAATTTGCTAACAATTAATAGCCTATTGAACATAGAGTTTACTGTTTACTCGGATTAAACTGCGGTAGAAGTTATGGCGAGAGAGACTCATTGGCGTGCAGTCTATTTTAATCTTGTAAAGTACGCAAAGCGTTGTCGATGTCGTAGATTTGTTACGTACGCTTCTCTCTCTAACCAAACCACGAGAGAGTTTGTTTGTTTCTCCATCTATCTCTCCATTCGTTTCTCACTCTCTCTCGCAAACCTCTCTCTCCTCATCCATCTCTCTCTCTCTTTCCATTGAACTCGTCGGCGCTGTTGCAGTGTTTCGCACGCTTTTCACCATTAATTCACTGTTTGCATATCTGTCATAGTCTTTTTTCCAATCGCTTCCCTGTCTCGGTGTCTCGTTTTCAGTTGAATCTCCTTTATCTGACTTATAGATTCGTGTGTCGAAACGAAAATTACAGCTAAACCGAGACCCAGACAGAGACAGCACACTCAGCATTAACGCGACCGCTGCTGATCATGAGATCCGCCAGAGTCGAGCACTTCTCGCCAACTCTGATGCGCGAAACGTCTCCGACAGTCGCGAGAATATAAATAATAGGAATCAGTCAGAGAATAGTGATAGTCGTCTCAACCATGTTGTTATGTTGGGTACGATTAGAAGTGGCGCGTTCGGCCCTCACAGCCAGTGCTGCTTCTTGAGGTACGCCAACGACGATCGCGTTTTTCTCGGCAAACTTTATAACCGCTCTCTCACTTCAAGCATTGAGGTATGCTTTTATTTTCCTCTGTTTGTTTCATTTCGTTTCTTAGCAGTGGGTTGTCTAATAAATTTTTTATATAACGAAATATTTATGTGAAATTTTCATTTATATCGATTTTTGTTGCCTGAAAAACATATTTTCAAATTTGATAAATTATCTGTAGTTGTTTTATATGAATTTCTATATAATTCCTTTATTAAACAAAATTTTAAACAGTATTTTAATAATTAATAGTTTTTCTCGAGACAAATATTTTTAATATCACTCTTGAAATTATGTGAAAACGTTTCGTTAGCCCATTCACTAACATCTTCATTTCAACTGATCCGAAATAAGTTGTCGAAGTCTTACCACTTATTTAGTCCATATGTCTATTTGAAATTTAATATTAATTATAATTAACTAAAATATTTCTAATTCTCAGTAGTGATTAAATTATAATGTTTAATATACATATTTAAACATACATTTAGCGATTATTTTACTTCTGAATTTATTTCTATTAGTTTACAGAATAGTTTATTAGTTTACACATCCCTAACGATTTGTAGTGAATTTAAAAATTAATTTATTTTAAACCGAAACAAATAAAATACATTATTAGTGACACTCGCAAACTGGCTCTTACACAGACATTACACTCAATTATTTTAATAATTGAGATTTATTATGCGGCGCAGAGCGGAATTTTAATATTGAATATACAGTACTGAATAGTACGGTTTGCTGTGTATCGTATAAATAGATTTACTTTATTTCTTTTGTTTTATGTTAGCTTGTGTTGCGAAATTTAATTGTTAAATTATTTTATTTTATTATCAGAAAAATTAAACTTATGGTTAAATTTATAAATTGACAATAAATAAAGGCTAAATACATAATAAAAAGTATAAATTAAAACAATATTAATTATAAAAAGATAATTTATAAACAGGAGGTAAAGAAATTACAAATTTTAGGCTTGTGTTATAAATCAACAAGAATTCTAAATTTTCTGCTAAAGATATAATCGGATACATATATTATTTATATTAAGCTTTGTGTATTTATTTAAAAAATTGAAAGCAAAATTGTAGAAATTAAATTTATTGATTTTTGGATAAAACAAGTTAAACATTTCCAAAATAATATATAAAAATATCTGATGATAAAAATATCTTATCATCTAAAATATTTTTAATGCAAGTCCAAAATTGGCCATCAGAGAGAAATACAGTGAATTGCGATTCGTGTTTCTATGTATGTAATTATATTTTCATTTTCCTAATCCGAATATTTGTTTCAAAATTATCATCATTTAATTTACAAAAATTTTAATTGCATTTATTTTAATCAAAAATTATTTTTAAAAGTAATTTATGAATGTTTGATAAATATATATGTTTGCAAATTTTGGAAATTTTACAATTTATGAAATACAGATAGGGTTTGCCAACTGTTAGCGTAATTTTGAAGGGCAGCTATTGAGGCCTACTAAGTGTTATGAAAATGTCACAAACAAACAAATTAAGTAGAGTAAGAAGAAAATAAAGTAAAGGATTTATTCTTTATAAATCAAATGCTTTCATAATAGTTAATGAAAAAAATAATTCGAGCTTCTGTAACTGAAAAAATTATTATTGAAACCAAAAAAATTTTCACTTAAAGATTTAGTTAAAATCTAAAATTGTAACAATATTTCTAGTAGTGGTGACTAAATATCGATAAATATTCAAATAATAAAATTAAACTGTATAATTGCTATTTATTTTTTGCACTTAGTTTTGATTAACAGTAATTTGAATTTGAAAAATTAAATAAAATATTTGTCAGCGTCAAAATCCATTATTTTATTTAAAGGTCAGCTTTAGGTAAGAGTTTGAGTGGCAAACTTAAATATAGATGAAAATCATACATATTAATGTAATCTTTATGTTTATCTGCGAGTAAACATGTAAACAAAAAAAACTTTTTAAGCATAAAATTTGAAATTATGAAATTTTATATAATCGCCGATAACTAAGACTAATTTTTTATGAAATTTATAATTTAGCCAACAATGAAGAGAGTTTCAAAACCCGAATATAGAAAATCTGTGTTTAATTTTTGGATAACATTTATTCATAAGTTATTTTTTAAAATAATTCTTGATTAATTAATTTAATTTGCATACGTATGAAAATGATTTGCACCAAAAACAGGATTTTATGAAAATCATTGGCACATATATATTAGAAAATGAATCCCAATTCGCTGAAAAATATGTAACTTTGACTTTTGCTGATTGATATTAAAAATATTAATCCTAATGAAGCAAACA
>JAQIYA010002130.1:0-10622 GCA_034699355.1 Microtritia minima
ATAAGATGGCATTTACATAATTGGTTAATTGTTATTAGTTATAAAAATATTTAACTTTGAATTTTAACTAAAAATACCGCATTATTTATGCAACAGCCTTATATTATAGATTGAATGCAAATGTTTAACAAAATATTATTTATTAAAATATATTCAAGCAATTTTAATATTTTTTGAGCATATTTTTATGTTAGAGTAATCGTTCTTATGAACCAACTATTTTATGAACAAATGTCTCTTATTAGCAGACATCAAGAAACCAAATTAGTCAACGCTAATGTTAATAGTAATTGAAATTTTACCGTTCATATGAACAATCAATAGTGTTGCCAAATGATCAGCTTTTTAGCTGACGGTCAGCTTTTTGGACTCGAATTTTTGACACTGTCAGCTGTCAGCTATTTTATTTTTAATAACATACAAATGTCAGCCAAATATATTTCAAATTTTTATTATCAGACCTTTGTTTAATGTATATAAAACAAAAATTTTTGGAAATTTTGTAAATTAATATGAAATACCTGTGATATTTGTACAAATTTTCGTACCAATATTTCAAATAAAATTATTCTAATCTCGATAAATCATTTATATTTTTAAATCTAAAAGTAAAGCCTGGAATAAACTTTTTGATTTTTTAAATCAAAAAGTTATTGAATGATTGAATGAAATTTTGAACCAAAAATAAATTCAGAATTATGATAGAAATGAATTTTTATTTAAGAAGAAAAGCAAACATTTTCAAAGTTTTCTGAAACTTTTTTTCGCTGTTTACAGTTTAAATATGAAAATTTTGTTTCCAAAAAAGAATAAATTAATTTCATTAGAAAATTAATTTAATTTCATATTTTATATAATATACACCACTAATTTATGTAATTATGTAAAAAATACATATGAAATATATTAAAAACGTATCTTATTGTTGGTAAATTTTTAATTGTCAGCTAATGTCAGCTTTTTCCGGGCAAAATTATTAAAAGGTCAGCTAAAATTCTGAATTACATTTGGTTACGCTAACAATCAATATTATGAACAGATTTCAAACCAAAAGTGTTCATAACAACGATTACCAAATGTACCCTAATTTAGCGAATATAATACGCGTATTATATTCGCTAAATTAGGGTATTTGTTATAAAACTTTGAAAATAAAAATTCGCTTCTGAAGGACAAATTTGTCTTGTGGTACAAAATTTGGTGAAAGATTACTTATTAAGATTATTTGTCTAATTAGTGAAAATCAGATTTATATAAGTAAAAGCATCAAATGTGTCATTCTTGGAGTTGAGCCTGAAGTTTGGGCACGTAATCGTCATACTGAGCCTGAAAGAAATTCGCTGCTATCGGCTCATTGAGATCATACTTGGTTGCAAAATCTCGAATTTTAAATAACGTCCTTCCAGTTCGAGAACGATTGCTAACTGGAATTTCCGAATGTCGAAGTCGTTCCTTTTGTCGGTAAACTAAAAATACGTATCGATGAAGACCTGTGCCCTTCGGCGCACCCGAGCCTATATATTCTGCGAGAGTTTCTCCTTTACTTATATTCAATCCTAATGTGGAATTTTAAAAATTAATATCGCAATTAATCGCTATTAATTAAAATAAACATATGCATAAAATAAACTTAATTATGCAATTATTAATATTATCATTTACAAACCGTGTTAACTGCTGCGCTAACTACTGATATATTAATAATTATTAATATTAAAATGATAGATAATAATTCTGAAAATATTAAATTCTGAAAATTTATCGCAATAATAAATATCGAATTTAGTATATGATGTAATTAATAGAACCTGGAATATTGACTACTATCCAATGTTTGATTGGGCCGTACGTTGGATTGAGTCTTGAAGGAGCGTCTGGATCTACCATTGCCAACGTATACAATGCGTTGCTCTCGATCGGCCATTTAACCACTGGTATATCTTTAACTTCTGTTGGTGTTAATTCGTTTCCCATATTAACTTTAACACCACTCGGATATAATATCTTAATATACATTTAGGTATGGTTTTTATGAACAAAATTAGACAACAAGCGAGTTCATAAAAACCATACCTAACTATATTATTACCCTATGTTATAATAGCATGGCATGGGTTTTCTATTACACCAAAATTATTTATTAACGAGAGACACGCGTTAATAGCATTATTAATATTGAGCAATATAATTCTATTTAGATTTATTAAATATTTAGTACATTCACTTGCTATCAATAACAATTGCAATAAATGAATTGAAAGCAACTCACCTCAATAGCGTTGGGTGGGACTGAATCGATCACATCGGGAACAATCCCATTCTGTTGCATTGCTAATTGTAATTGTCTTTTATATGACATGCTTTTAGATCGTCTACAATTGGCTTCAATTAAATTTGTGGATAAAATCAAAATAAATATTGTTATCAATTTTATTGATATCATAATTGCAAACTTAACTTTCATAAGTTCTTATGCTTCAAAGATTTGTTATAAATCTCATTTTATTTATTTTTATTTTGCTAATCTTTTTTTAATTATCATTTAATATTTTTGAATGGAATATTCGGTGTAATAAATTTGATTCATATGCTGCAAATGATAATTCTATGTATTTAATATTTTTTTCTTTAAACTTCATGTTTATTTATGAATATAAATAATTAAATATAGTGTTAGTAAAAACGTTTGTTAAACTAATATATTAGTAATTTTGTTTTTATAAATTGAGAATTTATTATATGATATATATTGTTTGAAATTTGCAAAATATTCATATAATTGCGCTGATATTATTCAATTAAGTTTATATAAGTTTTGCATCTTATTGTTTATTTCATTTCACCGGAAAAGAATTGTTTTTATAATTATAGCAAATAAAAAAATTAAATCATTTGAGAAAATTTATTACATCTCATTTCGCTGTTACTGAATCTCATAACTAATCAATTTCTGTATGTTGGTCTACGACTTACTTTTTAACTAAAGTGTTAAGTTTAACAAGATTTGAAAACGCACAGAAAAAATTATAATATTTGTATTTACTTGCTTACTAAAACATTGCTGTAAAAAATTTTTGTTTTTAATTATTTTTATTTTAAATTGTGATTTTTTCTATGATTTATTGTATAATCAAATTTGTCTTTTATTTGAAATTTGTTCAATAATACTCTATTATATTATATCCCAGGGTATGCGCACTTTATTAAACTTTATTCTAGTCTTAATCTCTTTCTTAATGAATATCTTTGGTGTAATTTTTTACAGTAAAAAGACACCTAAAATGGGTGCAATTTTGGATTTTATCTTCTGTTAGGGGGTCTGTTACAGTAGGAAGACAGACATCTCAAATCCATAATCTTGATTTTGCAAGACTAATCAGCTAAAAATCTAGTACTTGACCACAATGACATTATATTTAAATTGGTATTCCAAGAAAATTTGTAAAATAATCTAAACCGAAAAATTAGAATATGACCTTAAAGACGTTCGCTACATATAAGGAAGTTTTATAAATAAATATATTCAAATAATATTTTAAAAGACAAGGTTTCAAAGATTTGCAAATACTCATTAACACAAGGATACCAAGTACTGGTATGACTTATCATAACATATAATTTTATAATTTATAATTTACATTAGTGTTGAATGGATAAATAAGAAATTAATTTTTCTAAAATTAAATTTAATAAAAATATTAAAATATTTACAATTTATTATGTTCATCTGAATACCCTTTTGTCGAATCTAACTAAATATTTAATTATTTAAATATTTATTTTTACTTAAATATACTTAAATAGTTTATTTTTAAATTATAAAATAATCAAATTAGTTTTACATTTTAACCATTTTAAGAATAGATTTAACGCGAATAATTCAATCTTAAGTAATGAATGGTATTAAGTAAAGATTATTTAATTACAGCATAATTATTGTTTTTAAGTAAATTTAAAAGGTTTCTCCACTATCGATATCGTTATCAGTGTCGTTATCATCTACTACTATATTCGCCATTTCTTTGTTGAATTCATCTCTAAGTTCATCTTCTTTAATATGCGTTTCATAATCGCTTTCATTTTCTTCATTAATATTAGGATATCTAAGAGGTCTTTCGTTGTCACTTCCATAATACAAGTTACTAATAGTCTTTGGTTGTAATCGTTTTCTTTTAGGTTTCTTAGGTTTGCCAATTGAATTTGGATCATATCTTTAAATAATTCATTAAATCGATACATCAGCATAACAATACTTACTATTGCAGTAATTTTTATTTATTTGCTAATATAGAAATTTTAATTTTATATGTTAAATATTTACACATTTAACTAATAGAGTGATCAATAATTCATGTCGCCTGAAAAGTTAAACGCGTGTAACTTTTCTTAAGTTTTGATTAGATTTTAAAGGAAATCTACTAAGCTTTACATTTACATTAAATTTATCTCAATATGATAAACGATTAAAATTTTATTGATTATAAAGTAAAGTAATTTTTTAAAAAGCGTTTTGCATTTTTATAAAAATATTGCAATGTCTGAATTTTCATCGACAAAATTTAATAACAAAAATTCATGCTTTCTTAAGATAATATAAATACTTCTATAAGTTTGTAAAAATAGTGATAGTTATTCTATTAAGTATATTAAGACATAGAGTTTAAAGTAATTAATTTAGAGTTTTGGTTTTAAGCAAAATTATAAGAATTAATCAAAACAATAAAGAATTAGAATCAAAAAGTAAAATATAGGACCAGCAAAAACTTTTTAGTGGTGGCCAAACAAAGATTCGAACTACGAGTGACAAAGAAGTGCTATTTGTTCTTAATTAGGATAACTTAATAAATAATTTATTGTTTTGAATATAAACTATGAAATACCATATTTTTATAAAAAAATATCATAACAACATAAATAACACAACCATTAAAAAATTAATGAAAAAAAGTACACTAAGTATTTAACTGTTTTAATTATATTAATAATAAGGGCCTTATTTAGTGATAGTCTGAGAAAATTTAAATTTTACATTTGGTGTTGAAATATTAGAAAAATATATACTTACGGTATAAAAACAAGATCATCATTATTGGTTGGCTGAGTATTGGCGTTGTCGTCATATAATACGATTGATAATATTTGACTATCGCTTACGATTATATAATCATAGGGATAGCATCTGATATTAATAACATAAAATAAAGAAAATATTAGCAAAAATTCTAGAATCGTAAAATTCATTTGTATAGCGTTAGTGTGAATTTGAGAAATTTTGAAATAAGTGTGTTAACATTCTATAGTGAATTCAGTATTTTAATCACTTTAAGATCGAAATAATTTGTAATAAAAATTATTTGTTTTAGGCTTAACAATCAAATCATTGAAGCACTTATGCCTTTTGTCTAAGTAATTATTTCAAAATTTTATTTACTAAAAGAACAATTACAAGAAAACAATGCAACTTTTTGTCCAATTAAAGATTTTTTAGCAAATAGATTTTAGAAATACTAACCACTTTCTGTATTTTATATTAAAAAAAATATTAAACTGCCTTAAATTGTGAAAATTGATATCTATTAATTTTACTTTTAAACAACAATTACCATTATAATGAGAGAATTTTGCGTACTATGGTAAAGTTTCGTTAAACGCATCTTAATATATTTAAAATTTTAAATTATAATTGTAACAATTTTGTTATATTATACTCAGTTTACTTTATGCACACATCAGCCTATTTATTCTGGCATTAAATTCCAAATTTAAGGTCATCTTTGACATCAAAATAGTTAGTTGACGGTCACTTAGCTATCAGTGGATATGAAGAGACAGACATTTGAAATTCATAAGCTTGCTTTTGAAATTTTTCTTAAGAAAATAAGATTATTTAAATTGTGGCTTATAATTTTATTCATTTATGGCTTATAATATTTATTTATTTATTCTTATTCTTTGAATAAGAATATATAATTTAAAAGTAAATATTTTTAATTTAATCCTGAATTTAAATATATAATTTTTAAATTATATTTTATTTTTAATTGGCGCGTATTCTAATTATCTGTAAAAATCTAAAGCGAGTTTTTGTTGTATTTTTTCGAATTTATTTCGCTACAACTATTCGAGATTATCGAGTTCGCATCAAATAAATCCTTCTATTATGGATTAGTTCTATTCAAAAAATTCTTGAATTATTCAATATTTGAATGCTTTTTCATGTTTATTGCTAACATATAATTGATCACTAAATCGATATAAATTTGAAATTTTTTTTATTTAAGTGATTTGTGACTACACTTATTTTTGCACACAATTCAGTTATATAAAACATTAAATTAATAAAAGGTAACATATATAAAAATAACAATAAATTATTTAATTAAATAATCCACATTTTAAAAATGATTTTTTGAGATTTTTAAAAATTATTTAATTTAATAATTTTAAAATTTATTCACTTTTTTATTTATTTTTTTTTTGAGGAGATTTAATTTTTGTCATTTCCATAATTAATTTTGTATTTCTAAATTTAACTAACTTTTATTCACGATTATAAATAATTTATAAAACTTGAATTTTTGAAATTATAATATCAAATTGATAACAAAAGTAAATTTAATTGGATTGAATTTTAATATGTAAAGTGGAGATTAGTACTATTGTCTAAATTATGCTAAACTTCTGAAAATAAAGATTACAGCTGAAAGTTTGTTACCATAATTTCCAAGTTGTTCTGTGGTGTGCGTGTAACAAATAAACAAACCTTTTGAAATAAAAATCAATTATAAAGCTTGAATTATCAGAGCGTTATAAACTTCAATTGTTAAAGTTTTATTTTTATATGTATAATCTATAAAATCTATAAAAAAGTATGAAAGTTTTTTGTCTTGTGTTCTTTGCATTGATTTTTTAGGACTGACATTCAGTAATAAAAATTACATAAAAAGTTTTGTTTTTTTTAAAACTAAATTAAAATCTTAAAATACAATTTTAATTTCAGTTCTAATTTAATTTAATGCTTAACATTTGTATTTAAATTATAGTTGCAATTAACTATTATATCAATTTCGTAAAATTACTTTATGAAAATATATAACAATACAATAAAAAGTAGATTAAAATCAATAGCAATAGCTTAAAAATTGTATTATTAAATATTTTCCATTAAAAAATTACAATAAGGTTGTAATTCCATAAATAATTTGACTATTAAAGTAAACTTTGATGTAGTCTTTGAATCATTCATTTTTTAAAAATTTTATACTCAATCTCTAAAAACGAATTTATTGCTTTTATGACATTTTTGAAAATTATTTCAGATTATATCACAACGTACCACAATCTCTCATCATTGAAATATTAATATTCAATTATTTACTGATTAAATATTTATCCTTAAACTTTTTATTAATATTTCAACATATTTTTGTTAACCAAATTATCATTATATATTCAATGAAGATATATCACAGTGACTGCTAATTCTTTATCCAAATTTAGTAATTATTATTATTATAATATATAAATTCAAATTAATTATAATTTTAACGTGTGTTAATTATCCTGAAGCGCGTTCTCGTTTGCGAGAATCAAAATCGCGACTTTTCTCTTGTTCAGACTATAATGCAACAACTAAGCAATGTTGACAATTATCATAAGTTACAATTCATTATATTCAAAACCATTATAGTCGCAACACCTCAAATCCATGCGTTTCTCAAAGTCAAAATTAGCTCAAAGTTTAAAAATTATTTTCGTTAAATTTGTGTATTTTTAATGATAAAAAAATCAAATTTTGTCAATCAAACCGCTATTATTTAACTTTAAATTTAATGTATGCTCTATTTAACAAATATATATATATATATATATCATTGTCATTATTGAGTTTTAAAAAAATGTGTTGCTAATAAAGAAATAGCAATAGCAAGGCAGCACTTGGTTTTCGATAATGAAAGCCAAAAAAAGATGAGCTGCTTCTAAAGTATCGCGATTTTATGAATGTTTTTTTATTACAGTTATCACTAAATATAATAACAAGTTTGTATAGATATAGATATAACAGTTTTAATGATAACACGTTTAAGCAAATTATTTTATATGTAAGATTTACATCGTAATAGGAATTTTTTTAGGTTCAAAATTTCTACTTTTATACATTATTTGTTAATAAAATAGTTTTAAAAAAATATTTTTTACATGGCTATAATCTTAAATTAGTGCTAAGAACATCCTAGCATTAGTGGGGAATAAAGAAAAAAAGTTTCATCTATGCTCGACTGGTTCGCAGTGAAAATTTAGAAAAGAAACTTAATTTTATGACTTAAAAATGTTGATATACCATATCTTAAATAAAAGTGTTTCTAAAGTGATTGCATTTACTCTTTGGTCGGCAAATAACTAGACATTACATGCAAATTTTTAATATCAAATATATCAATTAGCGATAAATGGCATATTTATTATTTTCAAGTTTTATCATTTTAATGCTGCACTTAATGAGTAATACTTGCGATTGTTTTCCGGGCAAAAATTTTTTAATTTTAGATGACCGATCGCTTTTACCAGTCGTATTGCAAGACATGATGCAGTCGCCTAAACGCCAACCAAAAGAAGTAATTATTGTGCCGTAAGTAAATGTATTCATGTATTTAATAATAATAATTTTTTAATTAAGATTAGAATTAGGAATAAATTTAGATTAAGAAATATATAAAAATATAGCATATGATAATGTAGGCATCTATAACTGTCAACAAAAATTAGTATAATTTTTAAATATAAAATATATTTGAATAATTAAATATATAAAAATAATTAGCTTTAGCAATAGAAATGCATAATCAATGTTATCAAAAAATTACAAATGAATTGAACGTTCAGATACGCAAAAGTGACTTTAGTGAACAACGAAAGAGATGTTCGTCCAAAAGTATATCGCTCTCCGCCATCGCATTACAGGAAACGAGTAACGAAAGGTCGGTATCACAACAGACCGAGAGAGCATTATCGCGATCCGAGGGACGACTATGTTGAAGAAGACGACGTTCACAGCCAAGACCATCATCATGAAGATTATCTGCCCAGAGATGATCCACGAATTCACAATGATTTCGAGCACGTGCATCGTTACGCAGAAGAAGAGGAGGATATGTTTTGGCGCTATAAGACGGTCCCATAAGAGTTAAATCAATTTAGACTAATGTTTGCTAGTTTTTCAATTTATTGAATACATATAACACCGAAAACCATCAAAAAAAAACATTTAATGGAATTTGTTTATCTTTTAAATTTTGATCGAGAAATATGAAAATTTTATTCATAAATTGCGTATGTATTATATTGTAATTTTATTATTAATTTTTTTGAACAGTATTATATAATATAAATTTTATATTTCGTGTCCACACGCGTTAAAATTTTAAATATAATTTCATTTTTGAAAATTTAATTAATTTTGACCTGTTTATTTAGTTTAATTAAAAAATATATCCCCTAGTATAGACAAATACAACATATTAATTTAGTAAATACTAAAATCTTTATTGAATTAGATTAGATCAGATTTTTTTATAGTACAAGTTAATAAGATTAAAAATAAAGCATTTAAATAAATATCTATCAGCATATAATTAGCTATCAATTATTGTCTAATTAATTATCAAAAAAGTTTAAAAATTTATTAACACAATAAGATAATATTATACATTTAGAAATAAACAGAAGAATTGTTATTGATATTAAATACCTTTTATATATATGTATATATATATTGTTTAAACTTTTATTGAAACGATTGATTATTATATTTTCAGTTTGATTAAAAGTAATCAAACAGATGTCGCTATAAGTATCAATCATTCTATGATAGAGTGTTAAGTTATGATTGATGTGTTAATTTTATTAATATCCGCACTCTATTTGAATTTGAATTGTTATGTCCGTCTAACTAACCATTTGTTTGCAAATAAAATATGAATTTGTGTCGCTTTTATAGTAATGACTGCTATTAATGATTTTAAATAATGAATACAAAATTGAAATAATTGAAAAATGAATGCAATCAATTAAAATCAATTTTTCAGTTTGCAATTCACTCGAAAGAAAGCGAAACAAGTTTTTGCTTCAATCGTGAGAAGAGATGGACGGATGCAGTGATCAGTGATGAGCGTATAGCACATCATAGCATATAAAATATTTTTTATGTAATTAAATATTTTAATAAATATTTCGATATAAAATAACAAAAAACGAATAATTAGCATAAAATTTAAATCAAAGTAATAAATAAAAGCATAATTTATAATAATTTAATTATTTATAATAAAACACTCGGGTGTCTGGTAATGTGAATTTTTTGAATGTGGTGTTAAAAAGTTCTTAATTGACTTAATTAAGATCTCGGTTATTATTTAATAAAAGCATAATATTAAACTAAATAGGAAAGATATTAAATTTAATTGTTTGATTAGTAATAATTATAACAATATGATACATTAATCTTGCAAAAATAATATATATTACCCTAAGTTCTTGTGGATAAGATGATCTTATCTAAAGAAAAAAAAAGTTAACTCTGAGAATAAATTGAGTTCGTCTTATACACGATATTGCCTTATTTA
>JAQIYA010002131.1:0-10620 GCA_034699355.1 Microtritia minima
GTTATAATACATAGTTATTTCCATTGATATATGTTTGAAAATTTAGTTTACATAAGTATGAATTTGTTTATAGCGACGTTTACAAAATGATCGAATTAGTCGGCATCTAAACTGTTTGTCGCAGTATATAAGTAATTGATAGCTATGTTTGATAATAAAGGATAAAAATTTCCAAAAAAAGTTACAATCTATAACAAACTAATAAATTAATAATTAATAATAATAAGTAATAAAATTTAAATACAATAAAATACCTAAATTTCGGTAAAATTCGGTAAATCGTTAAAAAAATCGGTGTTTCGAGTGACAGAAATTATTTTTTCAAATTCAGTTACTGATCTAAAACGATATTCGTTATAATAATTAGTTCAAAGTGCAAATAGTATTGATAACATAAATGTGATAAATGCTGACGCGTTAACGTTTTATTTTATAATCTTAATTAAAAATTATTAAATAAATTAAAATTGATTCTGAATAGTTATAAAATATATTATATTAATATATTAATATATTGAATTGAAATAATATCGATGACTCCCACTCTTGGATATTGGAATATTCGAGCGGTAATATTTGTTATTCATCTATTTTTTAGTGATATAATAATTAACTTTACATATACTTTAATAAAATGTGTTTAAGATAAAGAATTACTTGTTTGTTGAAATAAATTAATTAAATTTATAAAATGTAACGTCTTTAATTATTCAAGTAATGTATTTATTGAAACGGAAAAATTTTGAAATTTAAATTTGGTTTTGAAAGTCTTTTCTCTTATTTAGATATGAAATCTTCTCTGGGGTTTTAAATTTTTAATTTTTTATAATTTTGAATAAATACTAATTTAATTTTTAAAACTATATGGAACATAATATATAATGCAGAGAGAATTTTCTTTAAATTAAGCGCTTCGCTTAACGCTTTAAATTTTTTAGTCGCAAAAAGTATTGTTGAAATTTAAAAAATCAATTATTTTCAAAACTCTTTAACAATTATTTACTGTTTACTTGCTATAAACATATCTATCATCTAAATTTGGTCAACTTGTTAGCTTAAACGACAACTTTGAAAAAGTGAGTCCTATTTTGTTCGATCTTTCCTTTGCCTTCATCTTTCGAGAGGGGGAGGAGAGGTCCACATCTGAAGCATATAAGGGAGAAAATTCTTCCTAAAAATAGATTTACTATATATTATTTACTATTATATAATAATTAACCTTTGGTTAATCTAATATTAAACTGTTTTAAACAAAATAAATAATACATTACTAATTTTTAAATTATTATTGTATAGTTAGCTCAACCAATACGTCTATTGTTGGCATATACTGAAACCAAATTCGAAGATAAGCGTTACAATGTTGGCCCACCGCCTAATTTCGATAGAAGCGAATGGAATGATGAAAAATACAGTTTCGGTTTAGATTTTCCAAACGTATTAATTATAAATTTTTACTATTTTGATAATTAAGATTTCATTTTAATTGAGGTAGTTTTTTGATTGCTTTTATATTTGGACTAATATGAGATAAATAATTATAGATTTTTAAAAAAATTTCTACTCTAAAATCTATATACTTAATTAAAATAATAATACAATTTAATTTAATAGCTGCCTTATTATATTGATGGTGATATAAAACTAACGCAAAGTGTGGCTATACTAAGATATTTAGCACTCAAAAACAAACTGAACGGAAATGATATTTCAGAACAAAATAGAATTAATTTAATCGAACAGCAAATAAAGGATTTTAATCAAGCATTTGTTGACATCGTTTATGACATCAATTTTGAAACGTTAAAAGTGGATTATTTAAACCGATTGCCTGATAAACTTAAATCGTTGAGCAAATTTTTAGACGACAGACCATATTTTGCAGGTATTTATAATTCACGTACAATTTGATCTTAAGTTAATATAATTTTAAGCAGAAACTTGTCTTTTTAGCTGATTTTAAGTTTGACAAAAGTCTATATGGGTATCAATTAACAAATTAACAAACTTGTATACAGATTTGTAGACATTTGAAATGTTGTATTGAGTTGGGTTAAAATGATTAAATTGCATACCATTTTATATCATAGTTGTAAATTATTAATTTCTAAAAATAAATTTGTTTTTAGGCAATAATTTAACGTACGCTGATTTCATGGTGTATGAGTATCTCGACCAGCAATCGATTTTAGCGCCAGATATTGTGGACAAGTTTGATAACTTAAAGCGATTCATAAAGCGTTTCGAGACATTGCCAACTATTGCCAAATATTTAGCATCAGATCAATACCTCAAATGGCCGTTAAATAACGATTCAGCAATATTTGGATCACGTTATAGCAAAATTGGTTAAAACTTTTTAAAAATTATAAATAATTTTTCTTATTTAATAATGCAATTATTATAAAATTACAAATGAATAATTTTTTTGTTTGTTAACACCAACTGATCTTTAATAAGCATTTAACACAATAGAAACTCTTTGTATAAAATAATTATATATGCTTTAATATTGATAAATATAATAATTTAATTATGTCATAAAAATAAAAAATTTAATTCTGTAAATAAAAACTATAACTAAAATTAAATGTCATTTATTATATTTTAAAGAATATATCCGCGGGTTAATCAAAGAGATAAATGAATTTTTTTTAAAGTTTTACTATGCGGACTATGCATGGGCTGCGAGTTAGGATTTTTTCACATTTACTCAAAAAATGTTTAAATAAAAGTCTATTTACATAATTCATAATTTTATTCAAAGCCAGCAAATTCTTCTGATTCACATCACTTGTAATTCTCATTAAGGCTCGCTGTAAATCACTATTCAACTGCTTATTCCTAATAAAATAACATAAAATTAGTAAAAGAAAAGTTTTATAATTATAATAACTTTACAGCAATTTTAAGTTACCTGAAGAAATATTTTGTTTTGCTTGAACTTTAAATAATTTGCTTTTAGAAATTTATTTCAATAATTGAATAACTTTATATCGAGAACAGTTGGGAACCGATCATATGAATTGGTTTGGTTTCAGGAATTACTTAATACTATCGATCACTTAATAGGATCAGCTTATAAGAAAAAATAATTCAAAACATTAAATTCTTTATTTTATTCATTCAATACAAATATTAAGCAAAAAAGTCAGTTATTTTATATTGTTTTAAAGCTTTAAATGTATTTTAATTAATTCGCAGTCGATGTCAATCATGTTTTTAGTTTTTTCAAATATCCTTTTGTTGGAGCAAACCCTTCAATACCCAAACGTATTGCGAAATCCTTTGTTTTGGTTAAAATACTTTTGAGGATAAACTGACCTTTTTGTGTCACATTTGTCTCATCCATTCGACTAAAGTCTTTACAATGAACGACTTTTTCACTTTAGTGATTATTTTATTATTAAAATGCAAATTATTTGCTTTTAATATACATGAAGATAATTATATCAATAACTATAGAAACTTATATAATTAAGAAATAATAATCTTAAACATGAGTATTAAAATCTTAAATAAAATACAGAATACTTAAATACAGTAATTATAATATAAATTTATTATATTTTAATAATTCAAGTAATTACGAATTAAATAAACTTATGTAAGAGTATAATAAACATTAACTGAGAATCAAATTCACTTAATAAATCTCGGCTTATCTGCACAAACTTAAGATTTATATTAAAATTAAACTTTTTGTTTTATGTTTAATTTTGCAAAAACTTAAAATTCAGTTTATAATAAAATTAATATAACAAAAAATCAATAAATGAGCTTTTATTTGGCGCTTTGTTTGTAAGATGTAAAAAGAGTAACAATAATTGTAATTCAGGTTCGAGTAATTGGGTTGAAGTTGATTGTCGGGCAACGAAAGTGCGAGAAACGAGTCTATCGTTACAGCGTTTGTGTAGCGTTTGTGTAGCGTTCGTGTGCAGTAGTGTTAGGCTGGCGTCGAATGCGTTGTCTAAGCGTAGCGTTCGTTCGTAATAATATAGCATTCATTCAGTGCTGTCATAGTGTCGCTCATATGTGCGAAATCGCATCCATTTTTTCTTTTGTTACAACACGTTCTTCGCCTTTAATGTTGAATATCTCTAACCCTCGAACTAATTAACAGCGAAATAAGAGAAGTCAATCAAATCCGCCAATCAGTCAGTATAGATGTCTAGTTCTTTGAGTGGTTTAGAGTCAGATACAAGTGAACCACAAGAGAGTCGACCGGCAAAGAGGCAAAAGACTTATATCAGTGATAACGACAATCAGACCAATAACTCCAACGACAACAATAACTCGGACAACAATAAGGACATCAACGCCTCACTCAACCACTCCAACAATTCACTGGTAATGTCTTGACTAATGCGCGAATGATTAGTGATGTTTACTGTGACCGATAGAGTGAAACGATGGCTGAAAATGGATCGAATGAGCACAACGACAGCGGACACGCCATCGATGAGGGCCTCTATTCGAGACAATTGTGAGTCGCTTTGACGCGAGTGAGTGTGTCTCTAAGTATGTCTCTCTGCGACAGATACGTGTTGGGACACGAAGCGATGCGACGCATGGCGTCGTCAGACGTGCTCGTCTCAGGAATGGGCGGCTTAGGGGTCGAGATCGCCAAAAGCGTGATTCTCGGCGGCGTTAAGTCGGTCACCATTCACGACGAGAAGAATGCCGTGATTAGCGATCTCTCCTCTCAGGTAAGCACTCACTCTTCACGTCAACCCTTTTCTCATTGACCGTTCGGTCGCAGTTCTACTTGACTGAGAGCGAAATCGGTCAGAACCGGGCGGAGGCGTCGGCGAACCGTCTCTCGCAACTCAATCCCTACGTTCCTGTCAAGTGCTATACCGGCAAACTTAGCGACGACTTCATCGCCAAATTTCGCGTTGTAGTGCTCACCGAATCTCCGCTCTCCGAGCAATTGGCGATTTCTGATTATACGCACGCAAACGGAATTGCATTAATCATTGCCTCAACAAAAGGATTGTTCGGGTATGCGATTCACTATCAGTTGTTTATTTCATTTATGCATTTATCGGTAAATTATTTTTTAAACCTTAAACTTGATTTCTAACCGGAAGTGATTAAAAAAAATATATTGCTCTCTGAGACAAATTTTTAAGATTAATAATTTGATTCTAAGATATATAATAATATAATAGACATAAAAATAAGAAGAAAATCTTAATATTTTGTTAATTGATTTGTTTATAACATCTTTATTTAACAAATATTTGAAAGCTATTTTCTTAATTTTATATGTTATTGAGGATTAATATGATAAAATTGCTGATTATACAGTAAACAGAAATAATATATTTACCAAATAACAAAGAATTATTAGCTTTTATTGTCGAAATATCGATTTTTCATATAAACTGTGCAATCATTGCATGTATTCTAGTATTAATTGCGAACTACGTCTACATTAATGATATTATAATTATTCTTTAGTTCATTATGTTATTTAAATACATATACTTGTAATTGCATTTTATTTATGTTAGGATTAGTTTATTAAGTATTTATAAGATGAATAATGATTCTCAATAATGAATTATAAATTATTTTTAAATTCCTGAAATTATTGATGCAAATTTTAAGTTAAGATAAGCTCAATATTAAGTATAAATGATATCTCTATAGAATAATAGATATCAAAAATAATAACTAAGCATTAATATAGTAATATGAACTTTAAATTTGGTAACTTAGATGCTATTTTATCATTTCTACAGTATTTATACAGTACTTACTTTGTAATAACACTTGCAATCTTGAAAATATTATTCTTAAATTCTTTATAATAAAAGAGTTCTATTTATGTTTTATCATAAATTAGTCATCAATAATGAAAAATAGTCAAATAAAATACAAATGCAATAATACTATCAAATAGTTTTAATTGTTTTTTAATGAATTTACTTTGCATTTATTACATTTGTAATGTAATTATAGATATTTGCTAATAAAATTTTAAAATAGTTTTAATGCTGGGAATTAACTTAATGTTAAAGTTATAATTTTAAGTCATTCACCTCATCTGTTAAATTTTTCTCATATTTTAATTTTTTAAAAATTTAATTTATGAATCTTTAATTTAATTTATAATAGCATTATAAAATGAACTTTAAAAAAATAATTCACAGCAATAATTATGACTTATGTTTTATATGATTTTTGTTTACACATTAGTTTTACTAAACATTTAATTTCTGATTAGATATAGAATTATTACTACTGAATAAAACCAGTCTTTAGTTTTATTTATTTGATTTTCGATAAAAAATTTTTAATATTGTCGTCTTTCGTCGTTAAATATTGTTTGCTTGATATATCCTGCATTTTACCTAATGATCTGTCATTACATCTGTTAATTATTTGCCTATAATTGAATAATTAATTATGACTTGCATTAAGTAATTATTTATAATAGTGAATAATACGAAATTTTTAATAATTAATTATATTAAATCACTATTAAAAAGCAGTAATCATTTTAATCTAAAGTATAAATTATTTATGCAGTAAAATATAAAATAAATTATATTAATAGGAAATTTTTTATTTAGCTTAATATTTTATAAATCTCTTAAAATCATTTTTCATTACAAAATAAACTTTGAATTTTAAATGTCTAAATGTTTATATCACAATTTACATAAACCAACTTATTTAATAAAATAATTCTTTTACTGATGATTAGTTGATGGAAAACTATATATATCTTAAATAAATGACATAAAAACTAAAAACTTACTTTTTATTAAATAAAAATGTATAAAGTTCTCACTAAAGTAAGCAACCTTTTTAGAGACATGTTTTCATATTTTATTGTGTATTTATGGCAAAAATTCAAATTAGGTTTTGTCATTAAATATGACTATTTTGACACTAAAATTATAATAATTTTTTTTATTTTGCCGAACAAGTCTTCTCGATAAGGCTTATATTAAGAATTAATTTTAATATCATAGATGAATCTCAAATTTTTATTATTGGACATCGAATCGATGATCTGAGTATTGATCAGAGCTGATCCATGACTAACATTAACAAAAGCCGGAAATATTTGTTACTTGAATATTATCGTATTTGGAAAGTGTTTGGAAACTGGATTTTAGGGTTATTGCCTGTTATCCGCTAAAAACAACTAAGAATGAAATTGATGTTCGCTGTCTTTAAGATAAAAATATCAAATCTTTTTTTGCAGTCTTTACTGAGGATAAGTAATGATTTCTCATTAAGAATTTTAAGAATCAGCACCTAATGGAGAAAATTCTCAAATTTTTAAAACTTTCTATTTAGAAATTAATTTGATTTCCTATAAAATTGTTTCTTGATTAAAACAATTAAATCAACTCATGATAGCGACTGATCTTGTTTTAAAAATAGACACTACACTAAAATAAGAATTTTTGCCATTTATAAATAGGGTTTAAATGACTTATTTTATGTGTAAAGAATAGGAAAATGTCATTACATACGATTCCTTATAATTAAAGATGAAAACTTTTACAAATTTATATATATTATTAATATAAAATATTTTTTTTTACTTGCAACACGTGAATTTACAATTTCAGTAAATTGTTTAGTAAATAAGATTTACTAAATTATTTATATTATATTATAGGCAAATATTTTGTGATTTCGGTGATAATTTCGAAGTATTGGACCAAACTGGTGAACAGCCTGTATCTGTGATGATCGCAGGTATCACTAATGAAGACGAAGGAGTGGTTACCTGTCTCGATGAATCTCGCCATGGATTTGAAAGTGGAGATAGTGTCACGTTTCGCGAAATTCAAGGAATGGTAGAACTCAACGGTTGTGAGCCTCGCAAAATCACTGTTTTGGGTCCGTACACGTTCTCGATCGGCAACACCACTAATTTAAGAAATTATATCAGAGGCGGTGTCGCCACTCAAGTCAAAATGCCTAAAACTGTTCATTTCGTAAGTTATTAGCTTAACTTAAATAAGCAATTGAATGATATTTTTTGAATGAACAGAAAAGTTTGCGCGATTCAATAACAACGCCTGAGTACGTGACCTCCGACTTCGCCAAAATGGATCGTCCGACTCAACTGCATCTCGCCTTTCAAGCTCTTCATCAATTTCAAGAGCGCTACTCTCGTCTGCCACTCCCGTGGAATGGAGACGACGCCACTCTCTTTCGACAAATTGTCAATGAAATTGTCTCCGAACGCAATATCGAAGTCGAAATTGATGGCAATTTAATTAATTTGTTTTCATATATATCGCGCGGAGAAGTTTCTCCAATGAATGCGGTTATCGGCGGAATCGCTGCTCAAGAACTGATGAAAGCGTGTTCCGGAAAGTTTAACCCCATTTTTCAATGGTTTTATTACGACGCACTCGAGTGTCTGCCACTCGATGTTAACGATTATCCCACCGAAAAATCTACACAACCGACTAATTCGAGATATGACTCACAAATCGCCATATTTGGCGCCCCTTTTCAGCAAAAATTAGCGAATTTAAAGTATTTCCTCGTAAGTTATATGATTAATGTGAAACTTATAATCAAATATACTAAATATGTTATAATTATGAATGAAAGGTGGGCGCGGGCGCTATTGGTTGTGAACTGTTGAAAAACTTAGCAATGATGGGAGTGGCCACTGGTCAGAACGGCGCCATTTGGATCACTGATATGGACATCATTGAGAAGTCGAATCTGAATCGCCAGTTCTTGTTTCGCGCCGCAGATGTCGGTAAAGCCAAGTCCGACACCGCCGCGGCTGCCATTAAAAAGATGAACCCATCGATTAACATTGTGCCGCATCAGAATCGGGTCGGAGTGGAAGCGGAAAACATTTACGACGATATCTTTTTCGAAAGACTCGACGGTGTACTCAATGCTCTCGACAACGTTGACGCTCGAACTTATATGGACAGACGATGCGTCTATTATAGAAAACCGCTGTTAGAATCTGGAACTTTAGGTATTATTAGTATAGATATTTATATCCTATTTTCTAACAAAATTTTTTGATTGCTATTAAATAATAGGAACGAAAGGCAATGTTCAGGTGATCTTACCTTATTTGACCGAATCATACTCGTCATCTCAAGATCCTCCCGAAAAATCCATTCCTATTTGTACACTTAAAAATTTTCCAAATGCTATCGAACACACGCTTCAGTGGGCGCGCGACGAGTTTGAAGGACTATTTAAGCAAAATGCAGACAATGCTTATCAGTATCTGACGTGAGTTTTTTTTGGCTTACTTTAGATTTAAATAATGATAATATAAATTTTGTTTAGGGAACCGAAATTTATTGAACGCACCTTAAGAATGGCCGGCAATCAACCGATCGAAGTGCTTGAATCGGTGAAGAGAGTATTAGTTGACGAAAGGCCCAAAACGTTTGAAGATTGTATTAAATGGGCGCGAATTTATTTCGAGGAGCAGTATAACAACCAAATACAGCAATTATTATACAACTTCCCACCCGAACAGCTGACCACGTCTGGCGCTCCGTTCTGGTCGGGACCGAAACGATGTCCACACCCATTGACTTTCAGAATAGATAACGAGCTGCACGTCGATTACGTGGTCTCTTCAGCCAATTTGAAAGCATTTATGTATAATATACCCGAATGTCGAGATCGTCAGGCAATTCTTTCATATCTGTCAACCATAACCATACCAAAATTTATACCTAAGTCGGGTAATTAATTAATTTAATTTTCTACTTTTCAATATTAAAATATAAATAGCGCACGAATATTCAAACTCGTTTAAAATGAAAGTTACATTTATAAAGACTTGCTAAGCGTTAAATTTTTTAAATATATTTTAAAGGTGTTAAAATAGCCGTCAATGATTCCGATCTAAACAATAGCGGAGACCTCACAGATGTCGACCGAGCGAATCAATTGCAAAATGAAATTCCAAAACCGAGTCAATTGGTTGGCGTTAAGATCAATCCAATCGACTTCGAAAAAGACGACGACAATAATTTTCATATGGATTTCATAGTAGCGGCTTCTAATTTAAGAGCAGAAAATTATGACATACCTCCCGCTGATCGACACAAAAGTAAATTAATAGCTGGAAAGATAATTCCCGCCATCGCGACCACGACATCATTGATTACAGGATTGGTTTGTCTCGAATATTATAAGGTTTGCGATCATAATTGTTTCGATTGATTTGCAGCAATGAAAAAATGATTACAATATTAATTGTGTTTACAGCTGATTCAGGGGCACAACAAATTAGAGTCATTCAAGAATGGTTTCGTCAACTTAGCGCTACCGTTCTTCGGCTTTTCCGAGCCTATGCCCGCACCCAAACTTAAGTATTACGATAACGAGTTCACTCTTTGGGATCGGTTTGAAGTGCAGGGAGACATTACTCTCAAACAATTTCTGGACTACTTTAAAGTAACTAACTATTTCAACATTTTATTTTACTGTATTTAATCCATTTTGATTTGTTGATTGCGTTACAGGACTCGCATCGATTGGATATAACGATGCTATCACAAGGTGTTAGTATGTTGTATTCGTTTTTCATGGGCAAAGACAAACGAGAAGAACGTCTTAATCTTAAGTAAGTTCATCTTAACTACA
>JAQIYA010002132.1:0-10619 GCA_034699355.1 Microtritia minima
AAAAAAACAATTTTAAAAAATTATTAATAAATATTAAAAAAAATTGAAAAAATAATGTGCTAAAATTAAAATTTCGAATTATAAGTCAGAGATTTCTAAAATGACTTTGATTTATAAGTTCTTATATGAAATCAATGGCTTTGGATAAAAACAGAATTTCAATATTTTCTGATGTCGTGAAGACTTAAGTTAACGGTGATCCATGACTTTAATCCATGACATCAGTATAATCTAAAGGTATTTTATCACAAGTAATTCTAGAGGACAAGCGTTACCGATTTGATAAGTTTTACGGCCAACGATTGAGGATAATTTGGTATACAGTTATAATGAGTTAAGGTATTACTGTTCACATACATATTTATTCTTGAAGTCTAATATATAAAATACAGTAGACCAAAATTTATTTTCAATTTTTTCATTTTACTTGTATTTATTGGTTTACACTGTCAGCAGACAGTCTATGTCTACTATGTCTGATAAAATAAAGTATTGGCCATCAATTTTAAATTTATTTCTAAAGATATACAACTTTGATTACTTTTTCAATGTTGCTTTCAATGATGATTTCTATGTGATATACTTAACCATAAGCATTAGCTTTTATCGCTTAAAGTCATTAATCAAAGGTATGTTCAGTACTTAATTCACTTACAAAGCACACAGCAATAACCGTTTTGGCCTAAAAACGAGATTAGTTATCAGATTATTGTATTATTTGTTATTTTCGTAATGTTTATCTCAAATAAAATTTTTAATTCAGTTGAGAAAATCTAGTTATTTGTGTTGAACACGAAATCTTTGAACGGAATACTAAATGATAAAATGCGTGTCTGATCGAGTGTCTTATGTGAACACATTAAAGACTGTGTAAAGACTTGCCAAACACTTTGTATAATAAACTATCAAAAACTTTTAAAGCGATCGCATCGCATAATAAAGCTTTTTAGGTAAAAGTTATACCTGTGTCTACACCAGCGGTGATATTTCGTTGGCAGCAGAAGAGCGATGAAAATAAAGCGTTGACATGTGCCACCTTTAATAATGTGCAAAAGTGATAAATGTAAGAGTGAGCAGATGCTCACCAATCACTTCTAGTCATGCTAAGCATGTCCACCAAATTCTAATCAACTCGCAATCAACTTTTACAGCGACTAAATTAAATTTGGTCTCAGCCATAGCTTTATTTCCAATCAATTCAAATGACTTTCCGTTATTCCCTTATTGATCATTCGTAAGCTAATAACCACTATTGCTTTGATCATTACATAATTGCAAATACAATTGTATTACTAATTAATAAAATATTCAGCAAACGCTCGGTTCATAAAATATAATTTCTACCTTAAATGTAAAACAATTTAATGCATGACTGAAAGTTAAAGGTTGCGTCGCTGTAAACTTTTTCATTTATTACAGACTTATATGTAGATATTATACAGATTTATATGTAGACTATTATTGAATACATCGATACAAAATTATAGTTTTATTCTATATACACTTTAAATTAATTATTTATTAAACTATAAAATTCTTTCAAAAATACAGCAACTCTATTATAAATAAGAAATTAAAATATTAATAGATAAATTATAGTATATTTAAAGTTAATTAGTTTGCCATTTCGTTACTGAGCGACATTATGATTACATTTTTTATGTTATTTTAATGTTAAAAACTAATGGTTTATGTTTTAAATTTTAAATTTTGGCTTTAGATTCAAGCTTTTATTTGATATTTTAAGGTATATTGTAAATTAGCATTAATAACTTATTATGACATGAAATGTATTCATTTTATCACGAAATTAAATATACTAAAAGTACTGTAATAACTAGTATGTATAATAATTTATACAATAAAAGTGAGAGAGTATTCAGAGAATATTCTTTGTTATATTTGCTGGGCTTAGTGAGCGTTTTTAGTTTAATAATTTATTTTCAAAAAATTATTTTTATTAAAATTTTATGAATACATTTTAACAACATTTTACTGACATACATATTTTATATTTTGCGTTTTCTTTATCAGAATAAATATTCTAAACAGGAATATAGTCATGAAAATGTTTTTTTATAACATTTCATTGTTATTTTTTGTTAACGATTGCATTTATCAGATATTCATTATTTCAAAGATTTGAAAAATTATTTGTTTACGTGGAATGCATATGAAATACAAAGTGAGAGTTAAAACAGTTGCTTAAATGTTAATAATTTAAAGTGATATTCTATGTAATATAACAATGTTGTAATGAATCTCTAATTATTAAGCTTTGGTTTATGAGTTGACTTTTTCTTTTTTAGCAGAATTTTATTGTACTTGTAGTTTATGTAATTGAAAAAAGAAAGACGAGTGGCCAACAAAATAGTACTCACCTTAAGATATATAAGCAGTGCTCATCATACTGATGCCAAAGATATCCTTTAAGTTGGACGACATGATAAATGTTTGTATAATAGTAAGTGTATACAGTAAATGTCCAGTATAGTGGACTTTCAAGGCACCAAAAAAATTCGTTCACTATACTTAATTATCATGAAAATACATTATTTTATGGTTTTTTTTTTATAAAAAGTTTATTTTAATTATAAGTAAAAAGATAAATGACAAGTGTTTGCTTATTTTTACAAATGAATAATTTTAAACATGCATTTCAAGATGAAGTATATTATTGAATAGCAAATCTGAATTGAGAATCGAACTTCACTTCAAGTCTAGCATATGTGATAATTGTTTATATATGCTTTTCGTTTATTTGTTAAGTTTTATGATTTCTATGAATGTAGGTTTAAATGGAGTTCAGTGCTATGTTCAGACTATGTTCGGTTGTGAAACATTATGCTTATGGTAGGAATTGTAAAATGAGTTCACAATACAGAAATGTTCACTATAAATGTATTCACTGTATCTCACTTTTACTGTAGTTAGAGAGAGAGATAGTCTAATATTTTTTTAAATCTTGCAAAAACTTCTATAACAATACTTTTTTTGTCGAACTAAAATCTTAAAGCGAAGAAAAGCTAACATAACACAAAAGTTTTAATAAACAAAACATAATAAATAATCACGAGCGAGTGTTTGATTTACATTGATATTCTGTATCTGTATGTGCCTTTAAATTGTGTTATTGAAATCTATTGTTTTATCTTTTCAATATCTTGTATGCCTTATATATCTTAATTAACAACTTTCATGTATTCTTAAATATTATTTTTGTATTAAACGCATCATTAGGGAAATAATCATTAATGTTTCTTCCGGTTATTATGCATGCAATCTCCGATTTATTGATTAATAATGACTTAAATATAAAAATTGTTTTTATTCATTATGTGGTAAATCTATAAAACTTTATTATTACTTAAAATGCATCGAATGATGAATTATATTTAACTTACATAACATAATAGTCTATATACTTATGCATAACGAACATAACGAACCTTTTCGGTCATCCAAAAAATAAATTTAAAATGCTGTCTAATCTAAATATTTATTCAAATAATAAATTTGAGCGTCAAATTCAGTCGAGCGCATAATAAGTGCTCTCATTTTAAGCTTTAATGTTAAAGTTTAAAAATCAAAACTTTTATAATTTACTGAAAGTAAAATATTAATTATACAATAAATGCATTTGTGAGGCAAACTGTAATGAATATAAAATAGTGGCTTTCATTACAAATCAATAAAACAACATCTGATCGAAATGTAGTTAAAAATTCGCCAACATATTAGACCAATATTGCAATACTATTATACAGAGGGTTTGTAGGCTTGAATTTTGATCACTCATTATATTAAATTTGAAGATCAATTGGTTCTGTTGGAATTTTTTAATAAAATTTTGAAATTCTATCGTTAAATTTGATCAAATAAATAAGTTTTAAATATTAATATAAACTAATTCATAATTATTGATTATCTCGATTATAATTAATAATCAGTGACAGAATTTCAATGTTCAATATGTCTCAATTTGATTCTTCAATATATTTCGAAGTTTAAAAAATATACTTACAATTCATAAGTAATATTGTACTTTAAAATTTTTGATTTTTTCTATATTTAAAGTTTTTTGTTACTATAAATAATTCATCACTAAAATCTTTAATTCATTCTTCTACTGATTATTCTGCGATACTTTTTTGATTACATTTTATAAGTTAACTTTTCTAAACCATTTTTACAATTTGTGATTAATGTTAAATACAACATAATAGTGTTATAATTAACGTTTACATAGTATTACAGAGTCTACAGTGTATTTATTTAAACATATATCTAGACTTTTAATTTTCTATTAATTTAGATTTAAAATAATTTTAATTACCAATTATTTATTAATGATTTTAATAAAAGATCTTATATATTAAGTTTTAAAGTTTACTTTAAACAAAATAAATGTTTTTAAAAAGATATTTCTTTCTTATGTAATGCAAAAAAAACAAAAATTAGGAATACAAAAGTTATATTATCTGTCAGATTCAGTAAATTGTTAATTTACATCTGACAGAACTGATTCTTCAAATTCAGTCACTAACCGTAAAAACAAAATCCCATTCATTGTCAATATTACTATATAACTAAAACTTAAGGTTTCCAGAAGGCCAGTCAAGTAATGGATTGTTTAATTGAGATAAGATCACTCGAGTGTCCAGACTATAAAATATGAAAATATGAACTTATAGTTGTTTATTTTAAAGTTTAGGAATTTTCTTTAAAAATATTGGGATAATTATAATTTTAAATTATAATTTATAATTTATGAATATTTTTACGTCTATATTTTAAAATTTTGATTTAAAGAGCTTATTTAATAACATTAAGTTAGTAATGCTTTTCTGAATCAATTTATCATTAATTCAGAACATCAACATATTATTTGACGAAATTTTACGCTTTAAAAGATTGTTAATAATTAATAACTTAAATTCCATATCAAAATATCGTAAAATCATTTTTTAAAAAATAATTAACTTATTATTAACTTATTTTCTTAGCAATTTTTACTGTAAATAAATATTTCTAACTTGTTTTGAGTCATTTAAAAATAAAATTTTGAATTGATAAAAAAATATTTTCCAATTTTTGCCCATTTTATTAAGAAATTTTTATTCAATGTCTGGTTTTCTCTTTAAAAAGTCTGGCAATTCTTTTTATTGCTATGATTTATATACAGTTAAAATGTTCGATTATTTCCTTTATTTTTGTTATTTAATATAATCTTCTGACTTAAAATCAAAATTGTATTTTCTTCGTTTAAATGATCGAAATTTATATTATGACTATCATAAGAGAAAATATAAAAAATAAAAAACATATATATAAGCAATAAAAATATATAAAGTCATTTCAACAAAAGTTGACACTAAATTTCAAATTGACGCTTACATACAGTAATTATTACAACGTGTTTCCATAAATATTTTTTACATTTTATAATTGCATTATAAATACTAATTATTTAATTTAATATATTATTATTATAAATGATTCATAGATCGTGCAAATTTCAACAATTGATTCGTTGCTGAACTTTTAATCAACGATTATTGATTTCATATCAATTATATAAGGGAGAAAATTCTGCCTAAAAATTATAAACTGTGTATACTTTTTAGCTGACTTTGACAAAAGCAAGCTTATGGATTTGAGATGTCCGTTCGGCTGGCTGTCCGGCGTCCCCCCCTCGATGAAGGAACCATAAGTGGGCCAAATTTGGTGTCATATAAATAGACTTTTAACTTGTCTCTTTATAAACTAAGGGAAATTTGTTTAAATAGAGTTTATACTTGACAAAGTTGGATATTATTGATTAATATACCATATACTCTTTATTAACGAAGGGATTCATTAAAAACATAAAGCTCGAACGTAGTGAGCGTTACGTAACCCACGAATAATAAAATAATGTTAAAATAAGCTCATAATAGTGTTGAATCTTGTTTAAAATCAGTTTTCACTTGCAATTTGGCGTTTGATGTGTGAATTTTGTTAAAAATGTAAAATTGCTCCTTTCGTGTCAATTTTTGTTAATATAACTTTAAGCAACAACATATAACATTATATTTCAAACAACATTATAACATAATACACAATATAAATTTATTAAAAAAATTTCATAAACTTTGTAATTTCATACCACTTTGTTCGTTAAATTTAATTAAAGTATAAATTTATTTATAAAATTTTTACACTTATTTATTTTAGGTAATGAGTAAAATTGGAAAAACCTTTTATAATACCTAGAATAACAAACACAGACATTAATAATTTGAAACCGGAATGTGAATTATTTTGGTGTTATATTTTTAATTTATGAAATCTATATATATAATATCCACATGTTTGTTTGTTTGTCCGGCTATAGACTCGGAACTGGTCAGCGGTACCCCCACATAGTATATATATTTGTGACCAGCATGGTCTGAAAGGCGCCATAGTGTGGTCAAAGTGGTCGGGGGTCGTGGCCAGTTAGGGAGGTCCCGAAAAAATGGTCAGAAACCATGTCATGTGATATGTAGTTCAACTCAGTTCGACGAACTGAGTCGAATGAGGGGAGTATCGGGTGGCCATGGGAGTGGCCAGTTCGGGAGGTCCCGAAAAAATGTTCAGAAACCATATTATATGATATATTGTTGAACTCAGTTTTACTTAATGAGTCGAATGAGGGGGCTTCGGGTTGAAAGGGGTGAAAAGTTTTTACCAGAATCAAAGGAAGAGAAGGTCATGAGTTGATGGGGTAAAGGTATGAAGGGTCAAGGGAAGAGGGGGTAAAAATAGTGGTCAAGGGAATGGGGGTTCAGGAGAAGAGGGGGTCAAAAGAATAGGGGTAAAGGGAAAAGGTGGTTAAGGGAACATGCATGTATGGGATGGTAGATTTATGGGGGCTTAAGAATCTAAAATGCCCGTTTGTTAAAACGGGCTGAAACGCTAGTTTATTATATTTGTACAGTTTGTAACCGATGATATGAATCTCTATCATATGAAGTAATTGCCGAAACCAAACCACTTCATATGATCGGTACCAAACTGTATAAATATAAATATATTTTTAACAATACTAGCTCAATACAGTTGCAATTATTGAAACTCATTGGTGCGAATGAAAATTGTTGCAATAATCGAGTTTTGCAATAAATATTTTTAATTTTTAATAAATAATTTATACAAAAACACTAAACGTATTCAAAATTAAGCGTATACTCAATATTTTCATTATAAATGTGGACTCACTCGTCAATACAGTAATAAGCCTTGAGTTCTCCTACTCTTGACTTTCAGACCTTTGCTAATCCTGACTGAATAATGATAATGATATTGAAACTGAATTTTATTTTTTATGAAAAAATTTGATGTCAATAAATCTATGGCGAAGTCTTTCAAGACAAACGAGTGCCATATCATAACAATGGTTACGCATGCAAATAGAGTCTCTTATTTGTTAGTCGAGGAAGTTCATCACATTCAAGTCATTCAAATGGGAAGTGGGCTAAAGTGCAAGAGTCATACTAACAAAGACTAACTGAGACAAACTCTATACAAACTGCGTTACAACTTATTTTTCACTGCCTCGAAGATTCAACGAATAATTTATACGTTTAATGCGATCGCCATTCCGTAGTCATTCGTCGCATTGCTATTACAGCACGCGATTTGCATGTAAATCCTTACTTTTACATTAAACCGACAAATATAATAAACTATAATAGGCTTTTAAGATAAGTCGATAAATTATTAATTTAACGCACTTTAAATAAGGCGAACATAAAGAATTAATTTCTCACATCTTTTTTACGTCTACTTACGATTCGTTAGATTTCAAATACATGTGTATACTATTTAATGTATCTCAAAAAATTAATTAATTAACTAAATCAAGACAATTGTTAACGAATCGAATTTAAGGTTCGAGTATAAATCTTTTGCTTAAATTTTATATGTTTTAGTTAATCAAATCTTTATATGCAAAATAAAATTCTAATAAAAATGCATCATTTATTACATCATTGGTTAAGTTTGTTATCAATACAATTGATGTTACTTTTAGCTGAAAAATCGAAATGATTGCTTTAGCATTTGATCTCTTCATTTCAGAAGAATTATAAATGGATAAGTAATTTCTAAATCATTACTTAGTTTCAAAATTTCAATTCTTAAGATAAAAGTATGACTCAATCAAACCTTAACTCTTTAATACAAATATATACATCAAAAATATAAATAAAGACAGTTTAATTTTGAATTCAATTAAATTAAGACGTTTGACGAAAGAGCTTCCTTTTCATCATCAGAAGGATCGTATGTTCAGGCTTTTATTTTAGTAAAAAAGGCACCTTAAAAGGCATTACAAAAAACTTTAAAAATGCACTAAAAAGGCATTTTTTCTCCAAAATTTCATATTATTTATCATTTAAATAAAGGTAATTATTTAAAAATTGCAAATTATTTTTTTAAAAATTATCTTAATTGTCATTTTGCTAAAAATTTCTAACTCATTAACAAATTTCTAACAAATTAATAAGTTATGAATCATTAAAACTTTTAACTACAATAGTCTCTTCTTTATCTCAATGAAATAGTGCTATTATTTGAGAGCTCAATATTAAAAATATGGGAATAATTTTATAAAATTCTTCTACTATTTCTTAATTATAAAGTAAAATATGTAAAAAAAAGGTACAAAATAGGCAATAAAGTTAAAATAGGCACTCATACCTAAATAGGCAAAAAAGGCATTTATAAATAGAGCTTAAATGACTTGTTTTTATGTGTTTTAAACATATATTTAGTTAAAAAGTTAATGTTCGTTAAATTTAAAAATAGGCAAATGCCTTAACAAACAATCAGTCACTGTTCGGTGTTGTGAAGTGTTGTGAATGATCAGTGTTACTGTGAAAACCGTGTTTTGCCAATTAATTAACAGTATTTAAATAAAACATTTACTTTAAAAGTGTAACGATGTATAGTTCGATAAACATGTTTAATATTACTTTATTTTAGTTTAATCAATTCAGTACAAATCAAATTAATAAAAATTATAACAAATATGAATAATTATTATATGATTATATTTGATTAAATATGCAATTGTTGTCTTGTTATTATCAAAATTTTTCTATTTAACAAATTGAAAACATGAAAACAAAAACATTTCAAAAGTTTTAAAATATACAATTTTATATATTAGTAAATATTCGTATTTGAAGTTACGTTTAAAATAAATTAGAGATTTGAAAATTCCTATTCTTCTCTTCTTATTGTAAGTTTGATAAATAAATTTTTAATATTGAAAAAGTTGTCAATTGTTAATAAAGATGCATATTTAATAATAAAAAGACAAGAAAAAATAGGAGATCAATAAATACAATACAGTGATATAAAATTTGATGATTTTGAGTCACGAGTAGTAAAATATAATAGAATAGAGACATTGGGCGGTTCTCGCACTCACGCAAAACCAATTCCACTTAACGGCAAAAAAGGTCGGACTCGAGAATTTATTTTTGGCATCAAATATTCATAAATAGATTTAAAAAACAGAATAATTGTATAACTATTCGCTATCACTATCTTCGTCGACAGCACTTTCTCTGATTGAACGTCGAGTCATTATAAGTTGTGGAACTAAGCTATTGTCGGGCAGAAAGCCATGTCTGTGAAATAAAAATTACAAGTTTATCAAATGGACGGATACCACGAATCAGGTTCTAATAACAAAACATGTGTGAAATAGAAAATGTTTTCAAATAAATTTTATAATACCTATAATAATTTTAATTGTATTATATTAAAATCATTCGAGTTATAAACTGTACAAAGAATACAGATTAATATTGATTTGTTAACATAATAAACCTAATAAAAGCAATAATTGAGTTAATGTAGCAAACTATTAGAAAATAATATATAAAATTAAATATATTACTTTGGTTAATATACGATATCGTTTTCTTGTCAAACTTAACAGCCATTACTTTTAATAGTTTTATTAATTATTAAAAATATAAAAATCTATACAATAATAATTAATTTTTTATGAAATATTATAATATATAATTTGATTGTGAAAAAAGCGATTAAGAAAGCTTTTCTTAGAAAATATAAAAACTATTTTCAAGATATTTATGACTGACACTTAAATTTTCCTAATTTAATGATAATATCGGTTTAAGTTAGTGATCGAAAAATGACTCCATTAACGTAGAATGGTATTGAAAGGTAATGATATAAACTAAAAATATAAATTAGTCAATTTTGGTAATAAAAATTAGCCAAATTTTAGAAGAATACTTCTAAAATCTTTCTATTTGAGATTTTTATTTGCAATCACATCAAATAAAATAACTATTTTTTATTAATTAAGTCAAAGTTTTTCTCTTTTGGTAATTTCCTTTCACTTGGTTAATACATTTTTGTTATATATTTAAAATTATAATCTTTTGTTTTCAAATGAAAGGCTTTTGTAATTTAATACTAAATTACATAAACAAACTATAGATTAAAGTTATATAAGTTAAATTTTAAAATTAAAACAAGTAATATAACTAACAATAATGGAATTGAAAAAAAGTGACCGGTAATGGAGCGATAATGAAGTTAATATAATCACT
>JAQIYA010002133.1:0-10618 GCA_034699355.1 Microtritia minima
TAATTATTTGTAAATACAAACTTTAAATTCTAAATAAAATGTTGGAAATTTTTTTTTGTAATTTATAAATTTCTCCCAGTTTTCTCCCGGCAAATTTTGGGTTTTTTTGGTCATTATCCCGGTAAGGTAAAAAAATTTCTGGTCACACTAACTCCAAATGTCTCACTCATTGTAAACTTTAATATACCCTCATTTCTCAATGATAATCCGCATTCATATATAATCCGCACTTTTGTGTTAAGCGCAGCACATATTTGCGATAAATTTACCATTATTTATAGATAATGCGAGTACAAATAATCATCAATAAATTATGGTATTAAATATGCGTAATATATTACGCATTCTAAGCAATGTCCAACTTTTCACGTGTAAACCCTTTATTTTTGGGCCCCATTTTGACTGAGTTTAAACTTATCATTTGTGCATTCATTTGAAAATAAACTGAATTTAACGATTGTAAGTTTGATATGCATTCAATTTACATTGAATTGAAGGCACATTCAGTCAGCGACACGTCATGGTTGTGGATCAGAAGAGTGGAGACATATTGATACCACTGAACCATTTAAAGCGCGATCAGACGGCGTTCATCGAGGTTTGCAACTCTATTCTCTCCGAAGAAGCAGTTCTGGTATTTAATCATTCAAATGTTTTGCTAGTTATAGACTATACTTATAAATAAGGGTTTTGAGTACGGCGTAAGTCTGGACAGTCCCGACCATCTGGTGGTATGGGAGGCACAGTTCGGCGACTTCTTCAACGGCGCTCAAATCATATTCGACACAATGGTGTCGTCGGGAGAAACGAAATGGTTGTTACAGAGCGGCATAACTGTTCTGCTGCCGCACGGATGCGACGGCGCCGGTAATTGAAGTGAAGTGCCATACGTTGTCACGCATAGTGTGCCCCTTAACAGGTCCCGAACACTCGTCGTGTCGAATCGAGCGCTTTCTGCAAATGAGCGACTCTCTCGAGGACGGCGTCGATGGCGACCACACAAACTGGTCGGTCGCCAATCCGACCCTACCGTCGCAGTACTTTCACTTAATTCGTCGCCAAATGATTCGCAATTACCGCAAACCGCTAATCATAGCCTCACCAAAACTGCTGCTCCGACACCAACAGTGTGTCTCTTCGATCGACGAGTTCGATGACGGCACATATTTTAGGCCCGTTTTAAGCGATTCTTTCGTTAATTCAACCAATATTTCAAATATAAGACGAATCATATTCTGTTCGGGAAAACATTATTACTCGCTCATCAAAGAGCGCAATGAAAAGCAAATTAAAAATGTGGCTATTATTCGAGTGGAAGAGTTGTGTCCATTTCCTGCTAAACAATTGTTGGACCAATTGTCTCAATTGAAACACGTTAAAGGTTTGTTATTTTAATCGAAATGTTAATTTTGAGCATAACTTCTGTTTTCTCGTATAAAATATTTGACTTTTATTAGATTTGGTGTGGAGTCAAGAGGAGCACCAAAACATGGGTGCGTGGACTTTCGTGAGACCCAGATTTGAACGGCTCTTCAATTGTAAGGTATGACTACTGTAAAAATTGCATTTGCTTTCGGGTTTGTATTATATTATATTGTAATATCACTTTAGCTCAAATATGCCGGACGTCCACCTCTATCTGCTCCTGCGGTCGGCATCGGTGAGATTCATAGGCGCGAAGAGCAGCAAATCATTAATAATACATTTGCAAATATCTGAACGAGACTCTGCTGATCGGTTGGAAGCGACCGCTTCACCAAAATGGCGCTCGAATCAGACTCTAGAAGAGACTTCCGTTACCGCTCAGCAGCGCAACAATTACATGATTGTCTTCTCGAATCTGCAGTCCGGCTCTCACTATAGCTTTCAAGTAAGAGCCTGTTCGCCTAATCATACATTTGCAAGTATTTAATAAACATTTATTATTTAGATTGCAATGTTATAGCGATTACAAAGAATACAAAACATTATCAAACTCTAACGGTTTGAGTCAGTGAAGAGCTTATACTTGAAGCTCTTTGGCCTTCATATCAGAGCCCTTAAACGAGTCAAAGGTGGCCGTGTTTTGTTGAGATTCATTGGGTGACACATCAAAGTCTTCGCTTTTGGTGTCGCCTATCGATTGCCGGCCGTCCGCGTGTTTGTCGTCTGTCTCAACAATCGCTTCATTGCGCAACAACTGATCTTTAGCTGTGCTCAGTTTCGATGTGTCCTCATTATAGTCGGCCTCCAAAACCGGTGGTTTGCGTCTCGATTTTCTCTCATTTCTCAACAATAACACACACAAACTCAAAATAATGAGAATCGGTATAATAATACCGGTATATATACCGGCAATGGTTAGCTTGTATTTAAGGTCGCGAATGCATTGTGGGTCGACGCCCCACGACCAGAGGCCGTCCTCGCGACAACGCCTCACTTCGTAGCCAACAAGTCTGTAGCCGTCGTCACACGAGAAGCGCACGATCGTTCCCGGCCAATAGCGGTTCTCGCTTTTGCGACCGTTTTTCGGTTTTGGCAGCGCTGGACAGCGAATCACTTTCTCGCTCAGCTCTCGCCGAATCAGTTCAGCGGCCGCCTCGTCCTTCTTGGTCTGCGACGCGTAATCTCTGTCTTGCGTCACGACCAAGTCATAGACGCAGGCTTTCGATTCGCTGCAAATTCGTTGAGCGTCCACACGTCTGTCCAGATCTTCCTGATTGATGTCAAACTTGGGCTCCCATTTGATGTCGTCATACTTGGAGTGCGAGACGGGGTCGTGAAAGAAGAGAGACTGCGGGAAATGCTTGCCTCGAGTCTCCTTTAAGCGGTAGTGTTGAGCAAAGTTTTCGTGCAGTTCTCGCATCGGCAAAGTGTCGACCGCTCGCGGCCCGTGAGCCCCATCCGGCAGTTCGAGATCGTCGTAAGCATCGTTCGACCACTTGCCTAATAAGCCTTTCGTAATGTTGACGAAAGTGTTGGGCAGATATACGTTGAGCATGAGAGAACCGGCCGGAGTGACCATAATCTCGACGCCGGCGCCCGAATCGAACATCGATATCACGTGTGACATGTTTCTTATGCCCGCCGGCTGGTACAGCATTACGCCGCGCATGCTTATCGACCGCATGTCCGGCGGCCAGAAGTAGTACATCTCTTTGTCGCCGTAGAGAAAGAGCTGGTACTGCCATCGCGCGGCTTTCGGTCGCAGTCGGAACTCGACGATTGACGATATGTTGTCTCTTATGGCCACTGCTGTCAAGTGAGTGCCGTTCATGTCGGGTAACTGTTCGAATCGGCCGTGAATGTCGAGCTTATGGACGGCGTTGTCGGCGTGAACCAACACAAACTCGCCCTTTCCGTTGAACGTGTAGTTATAGCGGTCGAAAGTGACGATATGTGGGTCGCCGTAAATCGAGGCTGTAATTGATTTAGTAATTGAGTTCAATTATTTGGATAAGAGAAGAGTGAATACAAACCAACGGCTGGCGGTTGATATGAGGAGCAGTCCTGAGATGTGCGCCAATAGTTGAACATATTGCACGTTTCGCTGTTGTCTTCCCTTTGAGTCCATTTGCAACAGTAGAAGAATGGCATTATGTCGTACAACCAGTACGAGAGAGTGGGCACCTGTCAGGCATTAGCTTTGAGTGCACACCAACTTTCATTGACAACTCATTAGCTTACCATTTGACGCATTTTGAACGGATGTTTGCCGTACACGAACGCTCTCGACGGTCGTCCGCCGTACATCGTGTCCGCAGTTTGAACCAGTTCGCCGTAATCGTCGTAACAGCATGTCTGACCCGAACCGCCAATACTGTAGACAACGTTTAATTAATAAAGTCAAATAAATAATCGAAATAATGGCTATGGATTCATACGAAGGTCTGGCAGTGCGGACGCAGTGTTGCGCCCCGTGATGGAGAGTATCGCACTTCTTGTCGATCACGTTGCAGTTCAAGTCGGGCGCAAAGCGTCCGCGATCTCTCTCCGACTGCTTTATAGTGCACGGACAGCGAAACACAGTTGTGGCGAATCTGTCCAGTTGTGACTCCCGATCGAACCAATTGCCGCAAAAGCGTTCTTTCCATTGACTGCCGTACTCGCGTTCCCAATAGGGTTTCATAAACCAGCCTTAATTGCAATTATTATAATGAATAGCGTGAATGTGATGCAAAGCGAGTCCAACCTAAAGGCATGGGTGCGCTCCACAAGGTCTGACTCCACTCGTATTCGGTGAGATTGATGCCAATGAAGCCGAACGTGAACTCGTAGTCGTCCATGTGTGGCAGCGGTGGCAGACTGTGCAGGTCGAGCACATACCTGCCCGTGTTCTCCACGAGATGCCCGTCCACCAGAGTGACCACGTGTGTGAGCGACGGATACACGTCCAGCTTTTCGCGATAACCCCACAACGAGATGCTCACCTTTGCGTGCTCGACAGACGTGAGCGCGTGATGGTGTAGATGGTAGTGAGTGTAGAGCACGTCGTGACCCCACTCGATGGTCAGCTCGTGCTTCTCCTCCGCCTTTCTCTCGATCGGCAACTTCTCCAATATATCAAATTCTTTCACTTTTACGTCAAATTCTTTACGACTTTCTGGTGACTCTGTTCGTAGTGAGGATTTGAATTTAATCAAAAGTTAAGAATGGCTTCTCTAATCAAAATAAATTTAAACATATTTCATTAAAAACAATATACAGAGTTCTAATTTATATGTCTCTAATGTATTCGTCAATAGTGACGAGTGAGTCTCTTGGACTCGAACTTTAGCACAGGTAAGAAAGAACCTCATATCATATTTATTTATTGCTTACCTGAGACTTGTATAAATTATTAAATGCTTTTTTTGCTAAATGTGTAACAAATAATGCTTTCTTATGTGAGAAATAAAAACGATATTTTTGAAAATGGATTGCAAATCTCTGAGTCAATGACCAGATATGTGCACAGGGGTATGGGTAAGGGATATACACCCCTAGATTTTTGGGAAAACTTGTACATGTTTTGAAGTTTGAGACAAAATAGATGAAAGTTAAACAAAATGTGTATAATTTGTCTAAAAATCCAAAAAATTGTCACAAATGCGATAAGTTTTGATTCTCCCTTTATTACTGCTATATATACCCCTATATCTCACCTGCTATACTATCCCTCATCCAGACCTCCAGAGCGTACACGCCCCTGAATGTCGATTATCTCTAAGCCTATATCTGTGCCCATAAATTTTATCACAATTTAATACAAGTTAGTATAACACAAGTTGTATTACATATGTTTTAGTATAGATTAAACCTCGTTTGAAACAGATTTCGAAATGATTCAATATTTACTGCTTATGTGGTGATATATAAATGATTGCAGAATCTCAGTGAAAATTTCAAATATACCAATATATGATTTTTTATACTAATACTTATTTATATCTAAATTTAAATTGAATTTTGCTTTAAAGTTAGAATTGTCACACTTACGCACATACATCCGAGAGTACCAAAATGTTTTGTCGTCAACAGTTACAGTAAAATCCACATAACCTTTAGAGAAAAACATATTTTGATTTAACTAAATACACAAATTTAAACAAATAAAATCAATCAGCAATAATTATAATGATTTATAATTTAAACAATTGATTAATTAAGTAATTAATTGAATTAATTTTAAAAAGAATAGACTTCCAGAGGCAAAAGTAATTATTAATAAATAAAGTATTTTTCAGTAAAACAGCACAAGTGAATCAATGATCGTTATAAATCTATTATAAAATACCATACATATATTTAATATATGCAAGATTCACTTTAACAGATTTATTAATAAGAGATGCTAAATATGCTAATTTGTTTGTAAAATTTGTATACTGTCATGCATTCGTGTATCGGACTATTAGGATCTGTACTTTAATTAATTACGAACTAACATAAAAGTTATTCATGTTATGACTAATCAAAATGTTTTCTATTATATAATCAAAACATTAGTTGACAATAAGAATATTTTTCTTTTAAAGTGCTTCGTTATAAATAAGGATTAGTGAAAGAAAACAATTATCTTTAATCGCTTCAATTTTACTCTAATAATCTTATCTATAAATGCCTTTTAAAAATATATTGATTCATAATAAATAGACAAAATGAGAATATAGACAAAAACTTGTTGTTCAATAGTTAGATATGGCATTATCTTAAATATAGAACAAATAAGAAAGAAAAAAGCAAAACTAGTAATTCAAGAATTTCAAACCTTCGTACATAATTGGAGGCGTAATACAAGCGCCAATATTAGGCGTCATCATTCTGCCCTTCACTTTGAATATGTCGAACCGACAGACTATGGTGGTCTCGGGCGTCAGACACGGACCCGTGAAGTTCAGTTCGTCGCCGCCCAACATCATTATGTAATCGGTCGATGTGTGCAAACCCTATTCGCCACAAGCGAGACAAACAATAATTAACTTCGCATTAAGCAATAATTATGTCATCAAACTGACCAGTCTGTCGGGCAGGTTCGGGTCGAGTTCTTTGTCCACACAAGCGCCGGGTTCGAGCTCTTCGTCTATAGTGAAATAAAATCGCCCCGCAATGCCATTACCCCAACCCATACTCGGCAGCATAGATATGCGCGGATTCTGCGAAAACGGCACGTATTCGTACGCCTGAGTCGAATTCCCGCCGTTAAATCCAATCTAATTCGGTGCGAATAAGCAGTCAAAGTTGTGGCTTTGGAGTCGAATAGCGGTACATACGAACGCTGGCGGACCCTTAAGGCCGTCGTAATTGTCGAGATGAGTGATCCACGAGATGTGCTCGTAGTTGAACATCACAAATGTCATCATCTCGTCGGTGGCCAACACCATCTGATATGTGTTGGTCTGCAATCAAATGCAATCATACTTTAATGATTTGAAATAGTGTCAAACAAATGCCTACTTTGAGTTCCCTCCCTCTGCGTCTGTTGGCGAACGTCATGTTCTTCCACGTTATAATGAGTGCGTATTTCGGTATAAAACCGATAGAGGCGGCCATCGCTGTTCCGAAGTGATCCAGAATTTGGTCCTTCAGCGACGACTCCTCCCTCTCCACCTCAACCATTCGAAAGTAAACGCCAGACCCCTCCACCTCAGAGGGAATGTCCTGATGGGCGAAGAAGATGGCAATTATAGAGGGGTCCTCTTCTAGTTTGGGGTCGTCGGGAACCATCGGAAACTGCACGGGAAATGAATAACTCTTCATGCCTTTGTTAAACGTGGCGTAACCGTCTTTGTGTATCTGCCAATCAAAATCATATATGATTCAATTGCATTAAATCTATAATTATGTTGACATCGAAACTTAAAAACATAGTTGACAAACCCAAATATAGTTGAAGGCAAAGCCAGAGAAGGGCAGCCGAAAGGGGAGCGGCTGGTCATGCATTTGCTTCATCGAGTTGATTGTGGTTAAGTAGTCCTTCTTGTCGTAGGGATACATCAATGGATGTGTTTTGTCGCTCTTAATTGGAAGAATTGGTGGAATAAACAGCGCCGGATTTGGAGCTTGAGCTACAGCATGACCGATGACCGGACCGATGACCGGACCGATCACCTGACCGATGACCTGATCCCCAGACCCGTCTCTCGCATCCATTTCCATCTGAGCTAAATTTACAAATAAATCAATACATTTTAAATGAAATAATTTTAACTCAATTAGTTAAAAAGTGAAAATTTAATTAAAAAATACGTTTTCGATCTTTACTAAGATCATCATCAGAGCGATTGTTTGTTTACAATAAGATGAGTACAAATACAGTAATAGTGTATAAAAATAGTTTACATAAATAAAGTGTAATACATTTTAATTTTGTAAAACAAATCTTAAAATTATTTATTGATAATTTTAAATTTTTAAAATGAAATAAAATTTATTTGATTTAATTCTTACAAATAGTATTATGAGTTATGCAAATTTGACATTACCTTTAATCGACTGAAAAGACCGAAACCCAATTAAAGTAATTAATAAATGAAAACACTTTATCTTATTAGTCATTTTAAAATTAATTAAAATAAAATGTTTAACTAATTTTTATTAACTTTAAAAAAATACAAATAAAATCAACACAATTGATCAGAATTTATTTCATAAGCATCGGAAATCAAGCATTTTCTTGAATTAACACATCAATTCAAAAGTTGTGTCTTTTTCTAATTGTGCTGAGATTACCAATTGTTTCTCTGATTGGCGACTGACTCGAGTGCGAGATTTTAATTATCTAAATCTCGTGTATGACATCTTTTCCTTAATTCCATTACTAAAAGCTTAGCACATCATTCGTCAACATTAATACAAAGATCACACTTTCGTTTAAAAGATAATTTTTGAATTTGTATTGATTTCATGATAGACCTGTTATTTCGTTAATGGTCTTATAACAAACACATGTATTATTGATTTAAATAATATAATCAAAACTAATTGCTCCGTAAATGTATTATTTTAAAACAACTTTTAAATGTTTAATTAAAAAGTTGAAGCGAGGAAAGGGAGAGATGTAAAGTAAAACATTTTAAGTGATGATTAGCTCATACTTAATTATAATCACTATAATCTTTTATGATTAGTAAGTGATTTTAACCGCCGATTTATATAAAAAAATTATTAGATTAATGAGTCATAGAATTTGAAAGAAAACTTGAAGTTTAAATCTTAAAAATACATAAAATGAAAGAAGTTTAAATTTAAAACCATAAGGTTTACATTAAACATTATAAACACTTGAAAATCCAAACTAGAAAAATGTTATTCAATTACTTCCTATAGAATGGTCTAATAATAAAACTTTCTAAAAAGAATTCAATTTATATATTAACAATAAATTAATTTTAACAGAGATTAATAATTCAAAATAATATTTATTATACAAAATTCGGCACTTACTGTGGAAAAAATTTTCTAACAAATAACCAAAAATTCTAAAAATATTTTTTACCATAAAATTATTTAGCTTTAAATTCAGAGCATTTTAGCCTAATATTGCAGAAACAGTAGTAAAAGTAAAGCGAATATATATATGTTAATATTAGTTGATATTACAATTTAATTTATATAATATACAGCGAAATTATGCTTCCATTGTTAAAATCGCACTCCAATTAATTATTAAAGAAAATTTGCACTCAATCACAAAAATTTGATTGTTTCTTAAAATTTCATTTAAATGAATAAATTGCAACTAATCTTGTTAAGTCACTGAGTTAAGTTGCTGAGTTAGTTTGCACTGCCATAGGCATCAACATAGACATCAACATAGACACGTTACTGTCCTTTTCAAGTTTATTGTCTAAACAGGTGAAGTTTTTTTCAAAATAATAATAGAGGACATACTCAGTAAATAATGTGTTTAAGACTTAGCACATACATTCACAACACATGTATTTTATTAAAAAGTTTAACAATATTAAAGACAAGATTAATAGTATTAACTAATAATTTAAAGACACATTACATGCAGTCCATAATAGCACACGTGGTCATCTGTAAAGGCCTCACAGTCAGCTGTCTTTAATTAAACTGTTTCAATACAGTTTTAGTCATTTATTAAAGTACAAAATAGAGTGCTAACAACTTATTATTTCTTTTAATATCAGTGTAACGCCATTTAAATGATGCTAAATTAACATGTAGCAAAAGTTTAATGAAAACTTATTAATTCGTTTATTTATGCAAATAGCATACCGATAATTTTGTATCACTGTTATATCATTGGTACAGTTTGCATAAAACTTTTAGATTTGGTAAGATCTAGAATGAAACTGAATTGCCATATATTAAATCATGATGTATAGGTACCGCACATCGTTTATGGTATGTATATATGACCACCGAATTGTTCAATTCATTTACAAATGAAACAAATTATTGAATTTCACCGAAAATTTAATGATTCTCTAAATTTTAACATTATAAAGATATAAAAACTATATTATTGGATACAAAATCACATATACTTTAAAAATATATAGAAATTTTAAATATTAGTTATAAATTTTTATATTATGGATATATTTGTCATGTAATTTATATTTATTTAATATTTTCAATAATCACTTGCTATTCGTTAAAATTCAATATACTTTTTAAAAATATTTTTGAAATGACCGTATTTGGCTATCGATTTTAGAATAAATACTAAAATTTTCAGACCAAATTTCACCTCCGTTTTGATTTTTTGCAGCTTAAAAAGTAAAAGATCTGCTCTGTGTATAGGCAAACAAATTGCGTTTATGATAACATTTCAGAAAATACATTTAACTATAATAGAGCACATTTGTGGCAATAAAACACAGTTAAAACGCGATAAACATTATTATTTAGTGGTTTATTAAAATGATTTATTGTGCTATATTAAAATGAATAGAATAAATCAAAATTCTTTGTATATTGCTGACAACGAAAGTATCTCTAGAAATATCAATCAAAAACTGTGTAAATATTACCGATCAAGAATTATAAAATGACAAAAATGCATTATCTATTGTATTAGTCATAAAATTATAATAAACAATGACTAACTATTTTATAATAGACATAAGTTCAGCTGAATTTTCTTTGAAAAGCAATTCTATTGATTTGAAATGCCTGTCCGGCTGTC
>JAQIYA010002134.1:0-10613 GCA_034699355.1 Microtritia minima
ACTTAACTCATTCTTCGACTTTGATTTGTCAATTTTTTGTTGTTTTCTATCAAAAATCTTGATTAATAAGTGATAATAAGTCCTTTACTTTCATCAATAATTTGCTGAGTTTGCATTTTGTTGCTGTATTTTTTTTATTAGTTTATGATTTGTGTTTTACTGATTTCATTTAAAACTTCCGTTTATAATAATTAGTGTTTATTAATTTCTGTTAATCAATTTTTGTCTAATTGCATACAAATGTGTAAACAAAAATATGACTATACATATATTTAATTAATTGCGATTTGAAATATTTGTATTACATTTTGAAAATATTTCTTACTTTCTTTAGCGTTCACTCATTATTCTGACAAATTTACGTAACATTTTTCGAAAGAAAAACTTTTTTACTGTAATTATAAAATAATGATTAGAATTAAGATGTATATAAATTGTTTTGATTATAAACGAATATCGATTGAATATGGTGTTGATTACAATGGCAGACGACTGTACTTTAAGTTTTTATAGCTTAAAAGGCAAAGTTTAATCAAAGGTATATATTTGAATATTGAATTTTTTTTATTTGATATAATCCTAAGTTATTTACAAGTTATTTATTTTTACACTTTATAACTAATAAGTTATTTTCTTATTATGACTTTCATTTTTTGAGTTCAAAGCTTTGTTATTATTTTAAACTTAGAATTAATTTCAACAAAAAAAAAGAAAATTAAATTATAGCTGAAGCGAAGAATAAATATGAATATTAAATAAGGTTATGATCACTCTTTATTATTTGCCGACAATCAGGTACGAGCCATCTATTTCAATATTTATTATAATTTACATCATAGGACATACGGTTATTAAACATTAATTAATTAGTGTATAATAATACGAATCACATAAAAAAAAATATAAATACTTAATTTACATTAAATTCTTACGAGCTATTTATTCAGTCAATTATTGTCAACTTATAAAATCAGTCATTTCTGATGCATAGCTAACGGTAAGCCTTGACATTATTACGAATCGCGCAAATACTTTGCTGTTTAATTTGACGATCAGGTTATATCAAATTTTTTAATCAAATTAAAAATAAAAATAATAAAAAAAGCGATGAGAAAGTTTTTTGTATGCGCTCGTTGTATATGTTTAATGTTGTCTTTGTTTATGATTACGCAAAGAAATATTTGTCAAAAGCGATGCTACGATCGGCGAGGAATGTCTCGATTAATGGCAGCGCTTTGTTTATTGTTATATTGGCTGTTGTAATGCCAGATTTCCATTTCCTGTCGTCGAAATCAAACCTAATCTCGAACCGAGATCAGACTGCGATCAGCGCTTTTATATTTTCCGCAACGGAGAAGAGAAAAGTTTTCTTCTCTTTAAAGAGTGAATCTCAAGGATAGATCTAAAAATATAGGGCCTTTCAAGTAATTATTTTTAAAGTGGCGAATATATTATGCAACCAATTGGCAGACTCGCGGTGCCAAACCAGTAAACAATATTATTTTTTTATATATACCCGAGAGGTCTTCTCCTTTTAGCCGAAGCGCAAACACTCGCGAAATTTTACCAAAATTTATTGACACACGCCATAAATTATGCTTCTGTGGCTTAACTTCTTAATTTTGTTTTTCCAGGGATTTTTGGACTCTGAGGGGAAAAAATTTATTAAGAATGATAATCAAATGCGAAAAACTAAAAATGCTAAATAAGTTTTTATACCGTATATGTTAGAAATTTATAAGTAAACCATGGCTGTGGTTAAAGCGAAAGTACACACTCATAAGCAGATCGGCAGAGGCTCGAAATCAATCACACTTAATAGCCTGTAACGCATCGCTTATGCATTGTTGACTACTGGTTATGAATACTAATTGTGGTTAGAAATTGTCTTAAAAAACAAACATCGCTTAAATCAAAGTTTATGGAGCAGACTATACCAGACTTAATAAATTGTACGATCGCTGATTGCGATTTGTTTTTATTAGTAAACTATTTCAAACAAAGCAAATAAAAAACTTGACTTATAATAACTTGTTTATCCTTCCAAACTAAATAATTTATATTATTATTATATATCTGAAATAATTAAGTATAAATTATGTATTTTTTAGTTTATGAATTGAATTCCTAATCAACTAAATCGCCAATAAATAGTGATTAAAGTAACGCATATAAGTTTAAAGTTAGTTTCAATTTTCAGTCAAACAATAATTATTATTAGTTCAACGCAAACAAAATACGAGCCAATTATTAATCTTATTTATTCAGCAACAATAAAAACCATTTCTTCAAAACTTCAATTTGAATTTCAATCACCCAAAACGCGAATTTAAATCGTAAAATTATTTTCGAATAGTTGAATAAAGTTTTTTCAAAAAAAAAAAATAAATTAAGTCACTCGAGAGATAGGCTTAACTCGGTATTTACTCGGTTCGCGAGACTTAACTGTCTTATATCTAGAAACGAAGTGAGATGAAGGTACCCCTATTTTTAGCTGACTTTGACGGCTGAAGCGCGAGCTTCACTCAACAAATATCCTCATGCTTACAGTTAAATGTGTGCCTAAAATAATAAAAATTAATGCTCAATTTACTGTTCAAATCTAGTTTGCAGTTAACCTCTATGGGAGTGGTTTATCTCTATGTTTTGCTTTGATGGTTAAAAAAAGAAGCGTACACTAAAAAAAATCGCTAAACTTCATTCATTATTAATGTTCACGAATTTAGTTTTAAATTAATAACAGCGCTATCGCTGCTCAGTTTAAATGAATGATTACTTTTAATTAATGTTTACAAATCATGACGTCTTTATTTATTTCCATATATATATAGTTTACTGTGTGTGCAGTTCAGTACAGCGGATACCAAACCATTAGCGAGATCGCTATTTTAACGATGTTTACAGTATTCAGGCTCGACTGTACTTACAAAAGCGCAAAACATTTGAGAGCAAAAAATGTTTAGGCCAATGATTTAGTTTCAATAAAGCTATACATCACATCCATCCAATTTCCCCTCATGAGCGCGCACGTGATTAGTTATAGTTGGGATATCTTCTCCGCTCTTTTCCTTCCTCTTTAGTTAATCAGTAGTTGTCGCTCTGTTCGTAACGTTCAGGTGGTGTTTAACAACAACACTTGATTTTTTTCACTCTCACTCTTCCTTTAAACTTTCGCTCTCTCTCGACACTCGTTATGCAATAGTGGCAAAAACTTTTTTTTTATTATTATAACCAATTTGTTTTTTATTTGTTTAGTTTTTTTTGTGAAATTGTATTCGCTTTATTATAAACGGACATTGACTGCCATCGGGGAGAACAAAGTTTACGGAGTGTTTATTTATGTCTCAACTGCTTTAATACGATTCATTAAACGGCATCGAAAATCGGGTTTTCAATTTCGCCAGAATCTTATTTTGTTGATGTAACTGTTATTTGAAAAAATATATTTCTGCGTGATATCGACAGTAGTAAAACTAGTGCCGAACGAAACCTTACGGAACTAAATCGAGCGTTAAAGTTATTAAATGCTGGAAACTCGACACTAGCTGTGTAAATAAATAAGGCAATTAAAATTGTTTTTTAAGGCGAGGAGTGAGAAAAACATTAGTTTGTCTAATAATGAGCGGCGAACGGCCAAAGTTGGCGCTAACTCTGGTGCCATTCGAGAGCACCTTAAACTATCTAAAAGTGTATGTCTCGGATCGCAATACGATGCCGATTATCATCATTAGTATCGCACCTGTGGATTGTTTTTTGAGAGGATTCTGGCGCTCGTTTCCATCAATAAATAGACTTTTAATGACAGTAAGAAATTTTTGTTAATTCACTGCCAAAATAAAAACATATATATGCGAATACGTCTATTTTCACTTAATTCACTTGTTTCGCATATCTCACTCGATTGCCATAAATTACTTATCAATAAATAAAAAGAGGCAACCAATTTCTTTCGCTAATAAATTTCTCTCATTCAAATTAATTATGATTTAATTTTTGCTGATTTTTCATGACAAGTGAGTTAAACGATTCACGTGAGCCTCGTTTGCGTTCACTATATCTGCTTAAATTTCATTTACCTATAGATTGTATGTTTCCATAACTGAATTACTATCCAATTATTGATGCAGTAATAAGACTTGAAGTTCAAGTTTATGTTTCGTATTTTTTTTATATCTCATTTCGATTAGCGTCACATAAATTGTATTAAGTTATTCAAATCAAACTCATTTAAATATTAAACTGTACTTTTTGTAGCGGTATTCTCATAGACGCACAGCTAACTTATTTAATAGCTATTAAATAGTTTATTTTGTTTGCAATATAATAATAATTGAGAAATTATTACTTTTGCTGCGCTCATGGATTGTTTAGTCTCGTTTCTGCATCTCATCTTTCCTATCCATCGCGCACTGAATATTGTTATTTTAATAGTTCTGCGGTTATCGTTCTTTCAATATTTTTAATGTACTTACAGTGCATAACATACAGTAAAAAACGACAAGAGCTGAAGAGAAGTGCGGATCGAAGTGTGCAGTATATTTCGGTGGTCTCATCGTCTCCACAATTAACCTCATCCTCCTCGTCATCCACTCCCGCCACCTCATCCTCATCGGTGTCCTCTTCGAGTCCAAAGGAAACAAAAAAATTAAAACAGACCCAAATGGCTCCGAACGATACGAGAGACACGGCTATCCAGCCATCGGCTCCCACTCCTGGAGTTGTGCTGTTCAACAGCGAAGAACAGTCGGATATAGTTTTTCTTGTTGGCGAAGAGCCCGATCAGGTCTGGAGATTTCCTGCGCATTCGTTTATTGTGGAGAACGCGAGCCCAATGTTTAAGGCCATCGTTGACAGCGGACGAAATCTGGAGAAGCCTTTCAATAAGCGAATTGATTGGTGTAAGCCTGAGATATTTCATGTCATTTTGAGGTAAAAACTTTTTCTTGAGTGTATTTTTAGCGATAATTTTGTGCCATTTTGTACTCGTATTCATAATACACTATTTACTATTACCGTAATTAATACCGTAAAATTTGTTGTCATATTTTTTCTTTACTATAGACTACAATAAAATAATTTATTTCAAAAGGAAAATATCTTTAAACTTAGAATAATTTATTGAAATTAGTAAAAAAAAATAGTGAATAAATAACAAAAATTTCCTTTATTTGCAATACAGAGCAAAAATATTGCGATGAATCTGTAAAATTCAATTCGAAACATATTAATAAAATTTAAAATTCCTATTCCCAAGTATCGCACTCGAGAAGCTAAAGCTCAAAGTATGTTAGGCTAGTATAAAATTACAAGTAAACTAATTTATATATTTTTCGCTCTAACCATAATAAAGATTCAAAAGTTGTGTTAAAAATCGTTAAATAAAATTTACGATTTCTCATAGAACTCAGACGGCCATCTGAAATAAAGTGCTGCTATTTCTATAATTATTTAGAAATTTGAGATACATTTTTCTCGAAATTTATGAGCAAATTTATATGTTAAAGAACTTAATTGAATAAAAAAAGGCGCCTTAAAAGCCATTAAAAAACCTCGAGAGGCACTAAAAAAGGCATATGTTTTTTTTGTGTAAAACTTTTGTTAATTTTTATAAATAACTAAATTAAGATTAAAATGAGAATATATTCCCAAATTGTCATTTAAAACAGATTTAGATTGATGAAAACTTTAATTCAAAGTTTCCTAACATCAAAACTAATAAAGTTGTTAATTTAGTAGCTTTTTCTTAAAACTACAAATTTAAATCAAACTTTAGATTATTTTTTTAAAATTACTTTATAAACAATAAAATTTTTGTTGATTAAATTCGAGTAATATATTTTTATTTAAAGTTTTATAATTATAAAGTAAATAAATTTGCGAAACTTTACTTAACACTAATTAAATAAGCATAAAAATTTTTTTATACTTTCAAATTATTTCATTAAATTATTTCTTAGATTTAATTTTTAAACAGTAAAAGCTAAATATTATTTACCTTGAAATAAAAATTATACATTTAAAGCTCATTTGGTAGTATATTCATGTAATAATTTGCTAAATGATAATAATAACCGATAAAATAATAATACACATGTAAAAATTACTTTAGCAATAGTAACTTATAATGATTGTTAATTAATGTAAATTAATGATTGACAGACACATCTACACGAATGAGATAACGTTAACAACGGTGTCCAACGCGTTGGTGATGTTCACGTCAGCCAATCAATTGCTTTTAAACGACTTGTCCCGTATTTGTCTCACATTCCTCTACGACAACTGCGACGACCACAACGTCCTGCAGATGATATCGCATTTCTCCGAATTTTCGTACCTAAGATTGAGCTCGACTCAGGAGAACTACGTCGACGTCGACAACGACGGACCAAACGCGAGACCGTTAGCGCGCCAGTATTCGAACTGCGATAACATTCTCAACGAACTGATCACCAGATGCTATCACGTCATCGACAGCCAGGCCGTCAAAATTCTCTCCTCGAAAGCTTTCGAAACCATGAGCCTCGACATGATAGTCAAGATTCTGAGTCGAGACACGCTTAAGTTGGAGTCCGAGCTGAACGTCTTCGACTGCATCGTCCGCTGGTCGTGTCAGGAGTGCAACAAACAGTGCAGAGCGCTCACGTCGGCCAACAAACGGGAACTGCTGGGCAAAGCGCTCTACTGTCCCAGATATCTAACCATGACAGTCGACCAGTTCATGCGCGGACCGCTGGCCAGCGATATTCTCTCCGACGAGGAGAAGTTCGCTCTGCTCGCCAGACTCAATGGTGATAATCAGCTCTCACTGCCCACTCATCTGTGCGGTCGAAAGTTGGACGTCGAACGCAAATTTGTTGAGCGCCAGAGTATTGTTAACGGCATGGCCGGCGCGCCGCCGTCCACGTCGGCCGCGGCGGCCGTCGGCGATGCCGGTGCGGGTATTGTTGTTAAAAAGAAGTCGGCATCGAAAAAGTTGTTGAATGGTTTGGGCGATCTGGTTATATGTGTTATAAGAATTTTGGATTGAGGCTAACGTTGTTTTACGTTGTTTGTAAAGAAATTTATATATAAATATATTGAACGAGAGAAGTGTTAGCCTATTATACAGTACTTGTTAAGACAAAGACGCCTAAAAAAATACATTTTGAAAGTGATTTCGTATTTTAAAATATGTTATATACTAATTATAGCTATTTAATCGTTTATTTCGTTATGCATTGACTTTGACGCTGAAAGAGTCGATATAAAAGTTGATAACACTAGTGAGTCGAGACCACATCAAAAGTTCCTTATTATTGATATTACGAAATGATTAATTATGGTCTGAAAGTTATTTCAGGTTACGTTTAAAGTCACCGAAAAAAAAGTTATTTAAATATTATTATATAGTATATTCTAATCCATGTATTATAATAATTATTTTATTTGTTTATTTTGTAAATTATTTGCTATATATCGAGACAGATCTCTATTGTTTCCTCATTTTTCATCATAATTTAAAACTTAAATTAAATTTATTATTTAATAATTATTTACATTATTTGTAACGCTTGACGTAAGAATGAAGAAAAAAAGTCTAAACGAAGCAAAACATTAAATTTAAGCTTTTATTTTTGATTTTAACTTAAATTTTAAGTTTAAAATTCACTATAAATTAAAAGCATTTTATACCACTATTAGAATTATAATTTTATTTATAATATGTTTGATAGTATATCAGTTGTTTAAGTTCAAAATTTGAATTTAAGTTTTACAGTAGTTTAGAGTAATCTTAAAGAATAAGGTATTCTTATAATTATATAATAATAATAATAATAATTATTATTATTATTATTTTATATCTATTAGTAGATAACTTATTAGATAGACTTAAATAACTTAAACAAACTTTTATATTGTCAATAATATTACATTTAAGAAATTATAATGAATTGTTTAAAACATATTTAGAAATTTATGTTTCTAAAGTCAAATCTTAAATATTTTTTAAATAATTGTTCATTATATTCAACTTTCAATTCACAATTTTATTATTTTAACTTAAATTTGTGTTCATTTTAATTTTAATAATATCTGTATATTAATTATTTAATTATAAATAAAAATGATTTTATGCTTTAATTAAAGTTTACGTAAACATTTATAAATTTCAATATGTATTAATATAATAAAATTTTAAAAATTTGTTGAAAAACAAAATTAATATCATATCAAATAAAACAGTTAACTTAAAACGCATACAATTTTTAGAATTTAAACAATTTTGCTATATTTTCAAAGCCTAATAATTGATGGTAAATTGGGGTAATTTGGGGTAATAGGGGTCGATCGCTATAAGCCTTTAATAAAACTAAAGGTTGCAGTGTTTGCCATAAATATCGCTTCACTAACAAACACGTGGTGTTCTGCGTTCACGCTATCACTGAAAATGTGTTTTGAAAGTGAACTGTTTTTCCCTAATTTAATGCTTAATTGAATTGAGGTTTAACTCGATTTAGTTCAACCAAAAGCTCGACAATGGTTCTCAAGAAGTTAGACAATCGTTTACGCGTTTTGATTGAGAACGGAATAACGTTAAGACACCGAACGATGTTTGTTATCGTCGGACAGAAAGCCAGAGATCAGGTTAGTTGTGGTTCGAGATTGACATCATTTAACAGCTCATCAGTAATACTATAATAGACGATAATAATGTGTGCCATTTACAGGTGGTGTTATTGCATCAAATGCTGTCCAAATCTCAGGTGAAGGCTCGGCCATCGGTTCTCTGGTGTTACAAACGAGAGCTCGGATTCAGCACGTAATGCAATGCGCGTCAAACCTAACCATACGTTTAAAATATTTTATGTGTTTTGCGATTGACATAACAGACACCGAAAGAAACGGATGCGTCAAATGAAGAAGAAGATGAAAATGGGTGTGGATTTGGACGACGAGAGCGATATGTTTGAGTCGTTCATCGCTCAGACAAACATCCGTTACTGCTATTATCACGAAACGGATCGCATACTCGGCAGCACTTACGGCATGCTTGTCCTCCAGGACTTCGAGGCCATTACGCCGAACCTGTTGGCCCGAACGGTGGAGACGATCGAAGGCGGCGGCGTTGTGGCCATTCTGCTCAACACTCTCACGTCACTCAAACAGCTGCACACTATGGCGATGGACGTCCACTCCCGGTATCGCACTGAAGCCCATCAGCACGTCGTCGCCCGCTTTAACGAGCGCTTCATTTTGTCGCTGACGACGTGCGCGAAGTGTGTTGTGGTCGACGACAAGCTTAATATACTGCCCATTTCGTCACATATGGCGGAGATCTGTGCGGTTCCGAAGCCGGACTCTGAATCTGCGCCGTCGGCCGAGCAGACAGAACTCGCGCAATTGCGCCAATCGTTGGCCGACACCCAACCGGTTGGCTCTATTATCAATTGCTGCAAAACGTTAGATCAGGCAAAAGCTGTGCTGAAGTTTATTGACATAATCTCGGAGAAAACTTTGAGCTCAACTGTTTCGCTGACCGCCGCGAGAGGCAGAGGAAAATCGGCGGCACTCGGCTTATCGATCGCCGCCGCCATCGCTTTCAACTATTCCAATATTTTCGTGACCTCTCCCTCACCCGAAAATCTGAAAACTCTGTTCGAGTTTGTCATGAAAGGCTTCGACGCCATTCACCTGAAAGAGCATTTGGATTACGACTTAATACAGTCGAATAATGTTGAGTTCAACAAAGCCATTGTTCGCATTAACATATTTCGCGAACACAGGCAAACCATTCAATACATTCATCCCAGTGATGCGTTAAAGTCGAAAATGTTAGCGCAATCGGCAGAGCTTGTCGTCATCGACGAAGCGGCTGCTATTCCTCTCCCTATTGTTAAGGCTCTGATTGGTCCTTATCTCGTGTTTATGTCATCAACAATTAACGGCTACGAAGGAACGGGTCGTTCTTTATCGCTAAAACTTTTGGCTCAATTGAGACAACAGAGTACGACATTTGGTTCGGCTTCGGGATCGTCTCTTACGGGACGAACGCTACAGGAGTTGACGCTTAATGAATCGATTCGCTATCAAAATGGCGATGACGTCGAACTATGGCTTAACAAACTATTGTGTTTAGACGCCAGTCTCGCGGAACAGTCCGAGATGAGTGGATGTCCGGTACCCAACGATTGTCAACTGTATTATATCAATAGGGACGCGCTATTCAGTTACCACAAAGCGTCGGAGGCATTCCTGCAGCGAATTATGGCGCTCTACGTTGCCTCGCATTATAAAAATTCGCCCAACGATTTGCAGATGATGTCTGACGCGCCCGCGCATCACTTATTCTGTTTATTGCCGCCAATGAGCGACAAACACAAACTGAAAGGCAAACTGCCGGACGTGCTGTGTTTCATTCAAGTGTGCTTCGAGGGAGAAATATCGCAGGACTCGATCATGAATAGCCTGTCGAGAGGAAAGCGGGCGTCCGGCGATCTCATTCCATGGACTATATCGCAACAGTTTCAGGACTCGCATTTCGGTTCGCTGTCCGGCGTCCGAGTGGTCCGAATCGCCACAAATCCCAACTATCAGGGCATGGGTTACGGCAGTCGAGCCTTACAGTTATT
>JAQIYA010002135.1:0-10611 GCA_034699355.1 Microtritia minima
AATTATTATATAATTTATTATATTTATAAGAGTTACATATATTAATCTCTTTAATTAAAAATTTAAAAATAAAATATAAATTAAATTAACCGAATCTTTTCATTTCAGCTATTTTATAAAATGAACTCATCGAACGCATTACGTTTAATGTGAATCGACAAATCTGTCGCATTTATATCGATATAAAATAAAAGTTTTAATATTTTAAAATTTTATTGTAATAGATATTAAACGAAGTAGTGTTTTACATAATTGACAAAAATGAAGTTTATTATAATTGTTTTGTTTGGTTTGTCCGCATTAATAAGTGGTAAGAAATTAATTGTATTTTGCATACAATAATTAAGCTAACTTAACACAACTAATTGTGTTGCTTTACAATGTTTTCATGCATAAAGTTATTAATATTTATTTGTCCCCAACTAAAGAAGAAGAGTTAACCACTAATTTTTTTAGTTTACTAGTATTTAATGCCATGAAAATTATAAATTTTCCAGAAATAAGTTAGGAAAAAATTGCAAAATATAATTTCTTTAATATTCTATTAATAAATAATAAAATCAAGTTTACATTATGATAGAATCACATCAAATCACTAAACATATTACGCCAAAATAGAAACCATAATACGTCTATTGAGGCAAACTTCCTGCTAAACCTTTCTATAGTTTGATAAAGTTTACTTTTACAAAAAGTGCAGTATATATTCAATAACTTATGTCGATTTTATTAAAGCCAGATTAATATTAAATATTAATCGTTATTATTGTCTTAAGTAAATAAATGCAAGTGAACTGTAATTATTAATTATTAAATTCAGTGAAGGCACAGACTGTCAACTTAGAGCAAACCATCGCCAATGTGACCGCACAGGTGTCCAAACTTAACGAGACTCAGCTTAAACAGCAAAGCAAAGCTGACATCGAAAAGCTCATCACATTTATGGTGGAGGCGTCTGTTCAGTACAGAAAAGAAAATCTAAGCGTTGCGGCGAACTTTTACGATCGCGTCGAAGTCTACTTACTCGACAGTATGACCAAATTTTTCGCCGCTTTTGACGCGCAGGCCGTTCAGGACAAGATGGTTAATCTAATTAAGTTAACCGTAATCAACGAAGTTTTGGTTATAAGGACTCAAATGGAGAAAGATATGAGACAGAAGAAAGGCTCGATCGTTGCCAGCGATACGTCCGCTAATTTGGAGGTTAAGTACCAGCAGATTATGCAAAAAAATTTAGATCTGCTAAAAGTTGCGATCGACGAGCTCACTAAATATCACAGCGATTTCTGGGCTGGTTATCATAAACAGGTTAGACTTTGAAATTAAATTGTCTTAAGTAATCCTAGATTATGATATGTTACTTCTCATAAAAATTCAATACAACTTTGAAATGTTCGATAATTCTCTTTAATTAAATTAAAATTATATGATCTAATAATGTGTAATTCTCGACACATAGATTTTTGATTTCTTGTCGGCGGAAAATAAAACTATTACCAGCGATCTTAAAACCTTAGCGGAAGCGGTTCGAGCGAAAAATTTACAGGTATTGGTGGACGACATGACTCTGGTCTACGAAGTGAGCAACACTCGAACTGAGGGCACGTTTTACGAGGGCGTGAGTGAAACGTTTTCATCGCTGGTCGAACAGGCCGGACAAACGGTTGCTAGTCTTGCCTCCTCTGTAAAGTCAGTCTTTGCTAAACTTTTCTAACAAACGCAGATTTTGAGCAACAATTATCGCTGGGGTTTCTATTTTCGAGCATTTTCTTATTTCTAATGTTAACAAGAATTTGCTTTTCAGATTAAATGTAAATTCGAATTAAGTTAAAATAAAATTATTTATGCTTTTATATAAATTTCTAAAATGAGTTTTTTTCATGTCGAAAATCAATGCCTAATTCATAACTTATATTAATTGTCCACATTCTCATCAAATTTGTAATCAAATATATTATAATAGAGTTGATATTCGTTCAAAATTAATTTTTCAATAATTTAAATTCTAATTTAGATAAACAAATAAATCACACCAAATTTGATAATTTATTTAATCTAATATTTATTTCAAATATGTTATGTCATAAAAGTGTAGTTTACAGTTGAATGGTAGGCAACAGTTAATTTTACAATAAGTTTTGTGGCATTTAAAGAGGTATAATTCAATAACAAACAATTTGCTTTTTGCTATAATTTAAAGTATAATTACAAATAATTTTTTTTAAATATTTCATAATTAAAATTAAAACTAAGGCAACATTTTTGCGTGTTTTCCAATATATCATGGTTTTAGTGAAAAAACACTACGCTTGAAAGTTAACATATCTTTATCACGAGAATCAAATCGAAAAGCAATTTTTTATCTAAAGGTGATCACCTGTGAATTAAGTACAATAAACAGTTTGTGTATTGTTCATAACATTTGTGCGACTTATGTCGCCAATTGTTTATGTACTCTAAATTGACTTGGAATGGCAACATTGGTTATGCGAATACGAGAAAACAATTTCTTTTCAATTTTACTTTCATTTTTTGCTATTCAACTACAAATCAATGGCATAATTGTAAGCACTAATTCATAAAAGTGTAATACGATAATCATACGACTCTTTTGTCAGAATAATCATACAAATCCCCACTAAAATAATTACAATCATAGTTAAGAGTAATAATCATAGATTATAGTTTGAGTGACTAATGTTTTGACGTTCAATAGTTTGTTGTTTCACTATTAATTATTGAAAATGATATCACTTAAAGCATAATTGGTATATACTGTATATAAAACATATGTTAATCATGGTTCGGATAAAAAGCTTATAATGATTCAAATTATTATTATTTTATATAAGCATTACTTGACAATTAATAATAGTATATCATTTGTTGGCGAATAATAAATCTTATACGTGTTACATATAGTTTCGTATTTCTAACTAGGAGTTCATTTATGATGTTAACAACGATCGCGGGTTTAACTGTCGTTCAAAGCCTTTTCTTATTAAGTATTTTGGTTTCAATTTAGAAAGGATTATAATGCAAATTGCAATTATCATATATAATCGTATGCTATTAAATAGAATATAAATATAATTAAATTAAATGAATTAAATATCAGATTCAAAAAGATTTGTTTGCTTTGGCGACAATGGACAGAAATGTTAGCATCAATTTTACCAATATTTATTTAAATAAAATATAAAAGACTAAATGTCTAACACAATAGATATATAGTCATCCATGTATTGGTATTTTTAATGGCAAATCACAGATTAAAACTTCATTGAGTATTGAGTATCGAATATAAATATAAAACTCAAGGAATGATATATTTTGGACATTTAATTGCGATCGTTGTTAACATCATAATCATAATCTCCGTTTGAGTTTATTAAATGAGAGGGTGACCACAACACTCCAATCAACTATCATTTTGTAAAGTTTGGACACAAGTTTATTACACCGATTAAGCAAATTTGCATTTATTGAGAATTTTGCACTTTAAAGTAAGATAAGTTTTAAATTGATTTGCTCTTACTTTTCAATTGTCAAAAATGAATAATCAAAACAGAACTTTTGAAGTTACAGTTACTATAAGTATCCGTAATATTAAATGTTTATTTTTAGATTTATTGTGAATTATTTAATTTCAATTTTAATAACAATAAAAACGAATACTTAAAATTCACAACAAAATTAAAGTTTTACAAATTTACTTAAAGCGGAGAAATAAAATAAAATTGCAACCAAACTTTACTTTTGATTAAATTATTTTCCAAAATTCAGGAAAATTATTATTTTATGCGAAAATTGCTTATTATTCTTTCTCTTTCCTTCTTTGGTCAGAAGTGGGAGAATAAGTGTCAAATTTTACGACAAATGAATATCATGTGTTCATAAAATAGATAAGTGAATGGCGGGTCACCGTTATGTAATAAAGTGGCTTTAAATATAGATTGTATTCAATTATATATGAATACTGCTTGAATTGTAGCATAATTTTAAACGTAGTTTCTAGTATTTTGATTTCAATAAAATTTTGAGCCAATTTGTATTTTTTTTTATATATTTATATCATTAAATTCAAACTAAATGGCAAACAATTTTATAATTATAGTTAAAACATTCTCGAAACATAAAAATCCTCAGACTTTTGGTAGACTCAAACAATTGCAGTACAATTTAAAATTAAACTACAAACCAGAAAACACCTGCAATATTAATGAATGGTCTAACTTATAATTGAATATTACATTTGGTAATTGAATATCAATATAACTAAGTTTATCGAAAAACAGTCTCATAAAACTGTGACAAGAATTAAACTCCAAATTTTGTTGTTCTGCTTATTAAATAAGTGATGATAATTACAACTTTTTCATAGCGTTTACACACTAAAATCTAGACAAATAGCACTCATCACATCAGGATTAAGTATATAATTCATTACAAGGTATGTATTTGTAAAAGAAATGATTTAATCAATTATTAGTAACTTTTTATAAATCAATTTTTTATGTAATTTCGCCTTTTAATCATTTGAATTTTTTTTCGATTCATTGGAATTTAGTTTTTTTAAAAATTTTTATTTGAAATATTAACGGATATTTTTAATGACTACAATTAATTTTCATAATGATTTTAACTCATTTCTATGATGCAAAATGCAAATAAAAAATATTCAAACTTAAAAATTAATCACAAATAACAAAATTGTCTTAATCTTCATTTTTTTTTATCAAATGATTAAAAAAATAAAACAATCATCTCTTTGCAAAATCATTGCGTAGACATAAATTAACACAAATTTCGAGTAATAAGACCGAAAAATTCTAATTTTTTAAATATAAAAAAATTGAAGCGATTTTTATCATTTTTATCAATATTTTAGTATCTATTTAGTGAAAATGACTTTGAATAGGCGACGCATTTTATGAATTTGAGAACAAGATTAGCAAATAAACCTGAAATTTAAAAAAATTTGCTAACTATTGGCAGGTAATTAATGATTTAATGCTTTTATGAGAACAAAGGTTGGTTTGCTATTCTTATTTGCTTAACTAATAATTTGTTGTTGATCTATACTAATATTTACGTGTGAATGCAGTTAAACCGTATAATAAGCACAAACTAAAAACGAAGTTTCAGTTGAATTTCATGCAACTTATTATTATCCAATCAAATTGTCGGCATAATCACTTAAATCTGACTCGTCGTCAGTTTCATAACCTGACAGTAAACCCATTTCGTGAATGTCGAACACGTCTTCGAGATCGAGAGTCAAAAGCCAATGGTTGTCGTCTCGTACTTCCAAATAGTTCCATAATAGCATATCCCTGAGCGTCTCCAGCTCTCCGTCGTGGTTCTGTCGCCGGCGAGCCCTCGGCGGCGGCATCTCTGCCTTTCGGCCGTCCGGATAGGCGTGAAGATAGAAACAGGCGCCGGCGAACGGACACTCTCCCTGGCCTTGTTTGAAGTATTTGCACGGCTTTGTGCTCAGCGCCTTCTTATACGAGTCGATCAACTGCTGTTTCTCCGACTTCTCGTCGTACCAGTATTTGCTGGGAACTACAAAATCTGATGGCACTCGACATTCGGGACACGCCCTTATGGTTCGGTTGTCGAATTGCTTCGTTTGCCTCCACTTGCGAATGCAACTCAAACAGAATATATGCGAGCACTTCTCCAAAATGCCGAATCGCCGTTCGGTTATCGGTTCCTTTTCAAATATAATATCCATACAAATACCGCACGCTTTGTCAATACTCCTCTGTATGGCGAATGATATTTCCATTTCTCGCTCGTGTTCTTTAATACATTCCTAAAGTGACAAAATTGATTATATTTATGGCAACAAAGAGCGCAATAATGTCATTACATCTCTGTGCTTATTCTGCTGCTCGATATCGTAAGGATGAAGACAAGCGCGTCCACAATAATCACAAATATCTCCGTGAAGATAATGACACTGACCATCACTATAAGGACAAACACCATCGGGACTATTGATGGCGAACTCGCATAGCGGCACATCGCGGTTGTAGACCACGAGCGGCACAATTTTGTCTTTGCCATCACTATTAGCCATCACTTGTGCATAAGTCTTAACTGTGGAACTTCTGCTACTACTCGACGGTTCGTTAAAACCCGAGTCTTCACTTGACTGACGCGATTCCGTTATTAGACTAGTGTTTGTCGGCGACAAACAGGTTGTGGTATTTGGTTGTATCGGCGTTAAAGGTTTTTGCGATGAAGATGAAAATTTGTTAAATGGTACTAATTGGGCACGACTGCTGACGACATTGCTATTACTGCTATTACTAATGTTATTGTGTGGTAGTTGTGAGACTGGGGATGACTGTTGTGCTACGGGTTGTGATTGCGGTGCCGTTTGTGGTGCAGATTGTGGTACAGATTGTGTTACAGACTGTGGTACAGACTGTGGTACAGACTGTGTTACGGGTAATGCCATTAATTGTGAGGCCAACTCATGGCTCGTTAGGATCGATGCCGCGTCCATATGAACAAATCTAACATAAATAATGAGTCATTCGTGAAACTAATTTACCATCATTTCGCTAAAATTTGCTCAAAAGGCTTAGCGAAGAGACGCGCAAATAAAACGCAAAACTCAATAAGAGTGCGAACAGCGTTAACGTAACAGACCTGCAGTTCTCGCCATACATGCAGTCGGACTGAAGGTAATACCAGCACACCGTTTCGGGGATCGGGACTGAGGTGTGCGTGTCGTGAGAGAAGGCGCAGTACTCGCCGTCACGACACGAGCCGCGGATGTGAAACCTGACAAACGAAACACAAGACGTGACAAACAGTTCGCCAATCGATGACGCAATCGGTGCGTCGTCTCGACGGACGGCCTTCGGGTCGCGCCACGAGTGCGCTCCCACTCGAGCGCTGGCCGTTCGAGCGCTTCGACCGACGCGTCAATTGCGGGCAATACTTACCGACACAACAACTGTTTTCTCTCCATTTGTTGTGCAACACAGCCGTTATTAATGGCAGCCATTTATATGTGTGTGTACTGTATATCGAATCTGATATCGTATGCTCTTCTCTAGCGTTACGTCAATCCAGACTACAGTGCAATACAGGCGCACATTCAACACAACATTCAATGCACTGATCGTCACATTAGTGCGAACGTAGACAACTATATCGCTGTTTGGCGTGCTTTATGTTCGTCATTAGTGTTTCACTAAATCTGTTTATTCTTTTTTTGATTGCAATATTTTTCTTATTTATTGCATTTGTTTTATAAAATTTGAAAATAAGCAAACTTTTAAAATTACTGAAAAACTTATCAAAAGCCAGCTTAGAATTTCACATTTAATACTAAATGTAAAAACTTTAAAAAAAAGGCTAGTGTTGTGTCATTTTTAAGGTGTAGTCTATGACTCATAGGCTACAAGTGCTTACACTTAAGCACTTGTAGGTTCGCGTCCAGCCTTACATTGTTTGCTTTCATAAGTTGACCACTTGTCCGGCGAACATATCATTGCCCGTCACATACACTTTACGGTAAAACCCGTTTCTATAATCCTCGGTTCGGTTCGGCGTTGTCTTCCTCTACGCAGTAGAAGGAAGTGTTGTAACGAAAATGTTAAAAACACTTAACCTTGCATTTCAATGACGCAAACATAACGATTGCTTAACTTGTTTTATATTTATATATTTTATTGCAGTTTATATTTAATATTTATTTATCTAAATCACAGAATCAAAATTTATTATTGATTAAAAGTGTATTTTTTTTAAATCAACATCTGGTAAAACACGTACAAACGTATATATTGTCAATCTTTGGTTTGAAGTTTGTGAAAATATGCAATTTTCTCTGTATATTGTTTATGCATTTAAACATTTAAAATCAGTAGCAGTTAAGAGTATAACGTGAACACAACATTAATAATTATTTAATTATTTAATTGCTTTAAATTATTCTATTAGTAAACACAAATAAAATCATAAAAATCGTTTGTCTATTTTGACAGCAATTTGTTTGAAAAAGAATTTATTGAATTAAATCAAATGTTGAGTAATAAACTAATGCTAACGATTTTTACCAAAATAGGTATCTTTTTTCTGATTAGTATTTATGCGTTTCGTGTTTTTGAAAAATCTCTAACATTGCATCTCTAATAAGTGTTTATTATTATTATGCGATCGCAGACTCGTATTGGTTTGCTGTGCGCTCACAGTAGACGTCATTATTGCAGTCAATTGCGATCAATTGCGGACAGATTTGAATGCGATTGCAATCACTGAATGCGATGTATCGGCAAAAGTACGCTCCACTACGCGTTACGGCATTACTGGTGACGCTAGCGGTGCGCCAAATGGCGTGCATTACGTGCGACCCGTCGTGCGCTCACACGTGTCGCGAAGAGGGACCGAAGGGCTGTCACGTGTGTCGCGCGGGTTACGCGTGGGATCACGACTACGGCTGTCTGGACGTCGACGAGTGCGTCCACATCGGGGTCGACGCCTGCGAAAGCAACTCGTTCTGCATCAACACTGAGGGCTCCTTTCAATGCTATCGTATGTTACCCTATACAGTTAGTACCCGGTTTAGGCAACTCATTTCGGCATTGAAAATGCGTTGCCTAAACCGAAACTTGCTTAAATCCGAACTTGTTAGAATAATAGAGATTCAATTTGGGCAAAATTTTCTGTTGCCTAAATCGGAGAATTGCCTAAATCCGTGATGCCTAAACCGGGTACTAACTGTATTAACAAATATATTACGCTTACCGTCACTCTCACCACATCCTAAACCATGTCAGGCCTGTCCTCCTAGTAATTCTCATTATTTAGTTGTCTTAATTAAGTCATCTTCAATTTAAAAAAATTTACATAAAAAACATTTAATTCTAACCGTAAATAAGAGCTTTTCATGTATTAGGTTTGAAATAGAGTTAACACGAGTTTGTGCCATAAAATAAGTTAAATTGATTTGAAATTAAAGTTCCATTTTGTTGTTGAAAGAATGCGATCACTCGTGCGATGGTTGTAATGGAGACGGACCTGATTCGGTGAGATATGAAATGATGTGTCAATAACTGTAATTCAATATCTTTTGACAATCAACTTATTAATGAAACTAATTTTATTTATTCTAATATTAAACTAATAAATAAATTAAAAAGTGGCGTAATTTTAATTATAAAATAATTCAGTGACTTTAATTTTTAAACAAAAGTAGAAATTATAAAATGTTAGGTTAAAAATTTTAGTATAAATCAAATAAACTTTTTATAAAGTGATTTCTGGTTCGTTAGTTTTGAATTTTGACGTATTTAAGCTTATTATTGTAAGCTTTACATAAGTTTGGAAATTTCCAGAAACTCCAACACTAATGAGAAAAATTTAAATTTCAAATGCAATTGAATTTTAAATTTTAATTAATTTCTTTGAGAAATTTTAATTAAACTTCTAGGAATGTATGTCAAAGAAATTCTTGTAACTCTAGGACTTACTGTATTAATCACAGCTAATTAGTGTTAATACTATATAGCTTTCATATTTATATTTCATATTTTATTTCATATCGATGGAGAAACTTTCTGCAAATTGAGAAATTTATAGAGAAATTTGAGAAATTATGCATTTTCTAGTGTCGCCGTTGAAGGCATTTGTTTCAATTAAAATATTTTATTGCCATCATAAATAATTATCATTTAAATTATTATCACTAAATTTTTGAGCCATATTGTGCATCAGAGATAGCAGATATCAGTCAAAAGTGTCAAATTAAAAAATTTCAAAAATAAACAAAACTTTTTAATGTAATACTTTGCAATTTATGGCGTAGACATCATTACAATTCACTCAAATATGAATTTTTGAATGTTAGGTTAAAAAAGTTAGTAATTTGTATAATTAAGTTGTTAGTTATTATTTAAATTGTTTAACACCATTAAAAATTTATTAAATCCTATGAAAGCATTTTATCTCTCCTTCAGCTCACGCGATACTTCATTTTTTATATATTAAATATTAATCTATAAAGTCTAACTTAAGTTTATTAAATGGCATTATGAATATTTATCAATGTGTTGAGCGCATGACTTTCTTTTACTTTATCGATAACTCTTAGCTTTGCTTAACATATCTAACAAAATTAATTTCTTTTTTTCATTCTTATAACTTAGAACTTAGAAATAAACTCAGAACTTTGTGATTAGTTATATTAATCACCGTTAAGTGATTTTACTAATTTTATTTATTTATTTTATTATTTTATGTTTAATATTCTGCAAAATTTAGAGTTATCTGAGGTGCAGCATATAAAACGATATACCAAACCAACTCCTATTGAACCGACATAAAGATGCCATATTCACATTATATGCCTAATGGACGTTATAGTACGATACGTACACAACCGCCTAATTAGAGTTTTTAAAGTATGAAAAGTTTTGAAGTCACTTGCATTACATAAGCCTTAAGGAATTTTGTTTCGTTTTCTCATTTTTGTCATTTTGTTTACAGCGAGCGAAAGAATGCATGAAAATTTACTACCGATTAATTTGAAAGTTGGTTTGTATATTCGACTGCAGGTTTACAGTTATACATAATGTATAGTATAAT